>JAQMYI010000019.1:16124054-16136903 GCA_030014275.1 Clariallabes melas
GGAAACCGGAGTACCCGGAGGAAACCCACCAAGCACGGGGAGAACATGCAAACTCCATGCACATAGAGACGGGAATCAAACCTGGACCCCGGAGGTGCAAGGCGACAGTGCTAACCACTAAACCACTGTGATTCAAATGAATCGTTGCCAAAAAATTCAGGCCCCTTTAAGGATGCATTAAGGATTGTAGATCATTTTGTCCTGTCCTCACTCTCCTTTCGTGTCTGTCTGCCTTGTTGGATGCTGAACGATCTCCGTGCAGTAGAGAGTATGTATGTGTGTTACTGCACCTCAGTAGTCCTGGTATGACACTCAGCAGGACTGACTGTTTTGTGATGTTGCATTTCGTCAGCGCTGTTTATTTCCACGTAAACACCAGCGTGTGTTCTTCAGGCAGCATCACCCCCACTGTGGAGCTGAATGGATTGGCAATGAAGCGTGGAGAACCGGCCGTCTACAGACCCCTGGAACCCAAACCCCTCCACAACTACAGGGCCAACTACAACTTCAGAGGCATTTTCAATCAGAGGTGAGTACCGACCTGGACTGTGGAAACTTTTGGCCCAAAATTAAGTGACAGGAAGAATAGAAATATGTAATAATATATTAAATGTAAAAATATATAATTATGCAACATATTCAGCGCGTACTACAAAGAGATCATTAATATGAATAATAACAATATCATTAGTTTGAATAGAGCATAGAGTTAAACCTGTGTTAGGTTTTAGTCCAGTTATTTTAACCTGAAGCACTGCTTATTATAAGACAGCTTTGATTTAGGTTTTTAAATCAGATTATTTAAGTAAAGTGTCATCTGTATGCCTGGACTTGTTATGTAGCAACATCATTTCCACTCCTGTCCACTAGGGAGCAGAAGAGCTCCACATATATTTAAACTTTGTTTATATTGTGTTCATGCTCAAGCCTTTGTGTAATATTAAGATCGTATTAATACAAAAATGTTTATTAACTGAGATACATATTTAGATATATATAAAGGGTGTTCAAGTCAAACCAGGACTTTTGATTGCGTAGAGTAACAGAACACAGTTGTTGTTGTTGTTGTCGGTCTTTCGGCTGCTCTTGTCGAGGGGTCGCCACCCAATCCACACAACAGCTTGGCACAGTTTTTACGCCGGATGCCCTTTCTGACGCATTTTATCCGGGCTTGCATCCAGTGGCTGGGGTTTGGGCACGGGGTGGGAATCGAACCCAGGACTTCCGCACGGCAGGCGAGAAATCCACCACTGAGCCACCATCACCCTCAATAACAGAACATAGTTATGAGAGTTAAAAAACGCCTTTATTTCTCTCTATAATCCCCTTCTACACTAATGCACGTCATCCCAGCGTTTCACTAGTGCTTGGATACCATCAAGGCCAAAGTTTTCTTAGGACGCCCGAGCAATCATCAGAATGCCTACTTCAATTCTGAGACGCTGGCCTCCCAGGAACTCCTGTAATGGCCCAAACAGGTGGAAATGGCTTGGAGCGAGATCAGGACTGTACTCTGAGTTGAGTTCCTGTAATGTGGAAGTGGTGTTCGTGAATGATCGTGTGTACAATTATGAGAAACAGATGCGCAAGTTGGGAAACAAGTTATTCGTCAATTTATCGAGAATCAGACTTTTCCGCGCCACCTCAGCCTCTGCTTTCTGTAAAGCATTTGCACCATTTTTACGCCTTCATTCATGAGAAACTTCATCACAATTCCTGGTTTGACTTAAATGTCCCTCATTCAAGAAAAGAAAAATCTAAAAGTCATATCACACAGTTATTCAAAAATTTGTAAAAAAAAAAAAAAAAAAAAAAAAGCGGACAGTTAGGCCTCGAAGTGTCTGTTTGGAGCAAGTTTGTCTTGGACAAAAGACTGCATTTGGAGTCTGGGGGGGTATTTTGTACATTTTTGGCTGAGCCGTCCCTTTAAATTGAATTTATATACATAATAGAGGACGTCAAAAGGAAATAATAACCCTGCTGAATTACACAGGCGGTTATACATAAACAAACACAGGCCTACACACTGTCATCATGCAGCAGGGGAGAACCAGCTCCAGTGTAGCACACAGGCTCATCTTGTTCCATCCTAAACGCTCAGGGAGACGCGTGTTTGTGTCTCCGCCGCGGATCTTTGGCACACAGCTTTACAAACAGTAAGACAGCGAGGAGCCAAGGCAAATCTGATCTCTGTAAGATTACATCATTCTGGAACCGACAGAGACAGGAGAAAGAAAATGAGAGAAAGGGACAGACAAACAAACCTGACAGACAGACAGGGAGGAAGAGAGGGACAATAAAGAGACAATGAAAGGAGGAAAAATGAAGATCAAAGATGAAAGAGGGACAGTAAAAGAAGAAAGGGGATACGACAAAAGGGTGGCGGGAGAGTGCACAGGTGAGGGGAAAGGAGAGAAAGGGACAACGGACGGAAAGAGTGCGAGACAGAGTGAGGCTGGGAAGGGGTGAGAGATGGACAGGAAAGGGGACAGAGACTGGGATGTAAAGAACCAAAGTTAGAAATGGAGTGAAGGAAAAGAAAGAAAGGATAAAAAGAGGAAGAGAGACAGATAGACGAGTAGAAATAAGTAGGAAAGAAGGTCAATAAAAAGGAAGGAAATAAAGTCATGGAGAAGGACAGATGTAAACGCAGAGAGAGACATGTATACTGAAATGTGTGGAGAGACAGGAAGAGCAAGAGTGACAGATATGCAGAAAGGGGGAGAAAGAGAGAGTGGAGACAGATAGAAAGAAATTAGAAGAGATGCACATTCAGACAGAAAAGTGAGCGAGACAAAGAACGAAACAAAAAATGGGAAAAGACAAATGGACAGATCTGGGGAGACAGACAATAAGTGTGGGAGAGAGAGACAGAGATACAGAAACTAGACTGATGGACTGACTGGAAGGGTGAGAGAGAGTCAGACAGGCAGGGAAGGGCTGAAAGGCAGAAGAAAGAAGACAGAGAATGAAGATGGGGAATGGTAAAGAAGGAGGGCCAGACAGGCACGGAGAAAGACAAGTTGCCATGGCGATATTAAATAGTTAGAAGGATTAAACTCCTCAACGCGACCGAGATCGATCAGGGAAGGCAGCGTCTGTCACCCGGTTCATTATTTACTCCATATTTATCCCTTAAAGTGTCTCATCTGGGGAAAAGCCGACATACTTCTGTGTGTGATTTACACTATAAGGCAGTGACCATCATCATCATCATCATGACTACATTTTCTCCTCTATTAGCAGAAAGACATTTGTGCTGGTATATAAAAATGCGTATAATTGATTTTACGTGTTTCACATAGTGGATATCGTTTAAATAAAACTATATATATATTTTTAAAAGTGTATGTCTGTGTGATATCACAGTAACATTGATTCTGATAAACTATGGTCATTTTTTTTAATGTTTTTTATTTATTTATAATTTTTTATTGAGCAAACATCATTTAGAAAAAAATATCAAGACGATTGATGAACGAAGAATATTATTTTTGTACAAAAACAAAGAAAAAAAAAATCATCCAAACCCAGAGCACAACCAAAAACACACTCATACTCACCCCACACCCTGCGGCTCAGACGCATGATGATGTGTGTATCAGACAGGTCATACATACATTCCGATGCGTGACCTCGGTCAAATATTCAATCACGCAATACCTGTAAATTCCTAAAATAAGAAATAACCGGTTGCTGTTTGTAAAAGAACAAATCAGTTGATTAAAAGACAATTACTTACTCTCCTGAGCTTTTTTTGTTTAATAGCCATTTAAGTATTAAACATTATGGTACACCCTGGACGTGGTGGCAATCCATCGCGGGGCACACACACACACACACACACACACACACACACTACGGGCAATTTGGGTGCAGATTTGCAGATTAACATGCCGGCTGATTCCCGTCTTCAGTACTGTTTTTACCCAACACTCCCTATTTTTATTTTTTTTTTTACATTAACATCATTGTTAATTTGGCTAAAATCAGAAGGATGAAGTGGTACAGTACCACGGCACTACGACACCCAGCGAATCCTGGTCACTAACTGTGCGTATGAATAGAGAGAGACTGTGTAAAGGCATATGCTTACTGCATGGTGTAAATATTAGCATAGTATGATGTAGTATAGCAAAGTGTAATGAAATAAAAAAGTCCAATGGTAGTGGATTAACCCAGAGAGATTCCTTCAAACCAACCAAAATTCCAAAAGGGAGCTAATAAAGAACGCCTCTGGTCCAGACTGGACAGTGGGACTAATACCGTCAGGGAATCGGTTGCAGTTGTGGTTTCATTGCTTCCTGCCTCTGCTCGACTTCATGGGCTGTTGCGTCAGCGCCGCCGTTTACGTCTGGAACAATAACGAGGGAAACCGCCACGTTGAAAATGATGATATTTCCTGCTCTGATACAGAGCAGAGAGAAATATGCTAATGGGGAAGACCTGAACCGCAGCGCTGTTTCCTTATCATAAAGTCATCATTAGCAATATTGAATGTAATGCTGTAGCATGAATGATTCAGTGTCCATGACCTTCTGTAGGTGGTGATAGTCTGTTGAATATCCGTGGAATGCTTGTGGATTCGGTGGGACTGTAAGAATGTAATAACAACTAATATGCGAACCGGAATTCTGATGGACATTTTGAAATCAGTCTTTTAACTTGTCTTGTCATGTCTTTCACTTATATATTTAGCTACAATAGAAGTTACACTTTAATATATACTTTAATATTAAAAGATAATAGACAGTGACATCACATTAACATGAAAATAATTAGTGAATATCCTTAGTTTTTAATACTGGATGTTGCTTTTTTATTTTTTAACATCAATGATGCCTTGCAGTCTTTTGTGATAGTTGTGCATGAGACTTGTTGTGAACCTACTCATTCTCTGTAGTGAAATGCCTCAATAATACTGAGGTCAGGAGACTGTGATGTCCGCTCCAGGACCTTCACTTTTTCTGTTTTTGGCCACTGAAAAGTCGCCTCGGCCTTGTGTTTTGGTCCTTTCCATCATTGTTCATGTTGGAATGTCCCAGTGCATCCAGATGCAAATTGGTCTCCAGTATTTTTGATAACATGCTACGTTTATCTCGCCATCAATTTTGACTAAATTGCCTGTGCTGCTACGGCTCACACATCCCCAGACCGTCAGAGATCCATCTTCATGCTTCATAGCACGGATGGTGTACTTCTCATCAAATGCCTTGTTGACGCCAAAAAGTTCAGTTACGGTCTCATCACTCCCAATGATTTTGTTCTCATTTCCTACACTAATGATTGGCATTTTTTAATCGTTAGATATATTCTTGTATTCTTTTCCTGATTTATAAAGTTTAAGTAAGAATTTTTTTTAAGATCTGGTGACAGTTTTTTTTGCCTTCGCCATGGCTTAGCATTCGGCCAAGTCAGTACAGCCATGGATAAAATGTGAATGGGTTTCTGAACAGCTCATTGGCTGTTTATACACAGTCCCTAATTACGCTCAAATAAGTCCCAGGTGTGGAAACTTAACCTTAATAGCCGTTTAAACTTATGTCAATCAGCTTGTGTGTATGCTAACAGGCCAGGCATTCAAAGGTATTTAAACTTAAGGTCAAGGCCATTTAAGTAATTCCAGTTATTATTTTGTATTAAAAAGGGGGCTTTCTAAAGTATGTAATGATAACTGGATTCACCTCACCATTATTCTTAAAAACGAATTGGATGAATAGTGATATTTCCCAAAATTAAAAATGCTATCACTCTGTTCAACACACCCAGGAGATTTACTTTTCTTAAATACTCAGACCAGTCCGTCTGGCACCAGCAATCATACCCTGAATGAAGTTACAGAGATCACACTTTATATCTCTTGCTATGTTTTTGTGAACATTTGCTGAAGCTCAAGTCCAGTATCTGCATGATTTTTATGCATTGCGCTGCTGCTGCAAAATTGTCTGATTTGATAACTGCACAAATAAACAGGTGTGTAGGCGTTCCTATTAAAGTTTAGGACAGTGTTATTGCAAGGACTCTGACTCTCATGTCCAAACTAGCTAGTCCCTCCAGTTCCGAGGTCAATGTCAGGAAAGGCCCATCCGTGTTGTGTCATGTGCCCTGGCTCTTTGTTGGCACATGGGCATTGGCTCTTCTAGGTCAACCTTGTGAGCAGTCTTGTAGGTTGCCAGTGAGTGGTTCTTGAGTGATTCCATCATCTCCTGTCATGGCCTAGGTGCAGTGAGTTTGCATTCCATAACTTTCACCATGGATTTGGTCATAAACGGGGAAGAGCATGCTGACAATCTTTCACTCCTCATCCAGCAGGCCCTTCAGGAACTTCTTAAAGGCCAGTAAAAAGAGTCTCTCAATCCATCCAGCTGATCCCCCGCGGCAGTTCCAGGGTTGTGATGATGTTGCGAAGGTCAGCAGTGAGTTCCGGAGGTGGCACCTCTCTGGTCTTTCCTCAGCGGAGACTGGGGGAGTGTCGGTGGCATCGCAATCTGTATGCCTTAGAGAGAGACAGAGTCAGCATACACTTTACACACTTAAGATGTTTTACACAGCCTATTTTGACCAATATAAAGTAAAGTACTACTCTAAACTATTTGAAAAGTATTTAAAGGCATTTGTTTAAACTCCTATCTGTGTGAGCAGCCAAGTTGACCTGGTTTCATCCACTTAACTGGGTGTTGAGCAGACATTTCCCGACTTCCTGGGTAGGATTATCAGATCGAATGGGTGTTTATTTTTATTTTTCCCACTAGCTAGACTAAATCACTTATTGTCTATCAAGTTGTAGTTAACAATAAGTGATAATTGCTATTTCAAGGTAAAATTAGGCAAATTTTGTTGCCATTGTCTTTAAGCAAAATGTGTTAATATTTATGAAATCGATGGAGAACATTTTTAAAGGATTGACATACTTGCAGTGTGACTAGATGAAAGGATGTCTAGGTGACTAACTGAAAGGGAGCTAGCTACCAGACTAGCTGTGAAGAAACACACCATAAAAAATGTTTAAAATTTTTCTTAGTTATGTGTTCAGTTGGAACAGAATCAGCTGGTTTCATCATTTCAGGGCGTGCGTGTGTTTTCAGCACAGCTGTGCATGATTATGGGTTTTTGCGAATCATCACCAGCTCATATTTGTATCAAAGGCTACATCACTGATCGTGATTTCCTTCTTCATTCTTATCTTGTTGATTTAGTGAGTAGTTGTGGTGTCCAAATATTTCTCGTCGAAGTCAAACAGAGAAAATAACATGGCATCACAGGCGATCTGTATTTATGGAAATAGTGAGATGAACAGGTGTAAAAGTGCCAATCACGAAAGTGTTATTGAATTGTTAAGCTGAACAGAAGTGGTACACCTCCATGGTATTTTTAAAATAATAACATTTTAATACGGATCACATTTAAGAAACCTCTCAAAAGGGGGTTATATGTTTCCGGGTGTAGATTTAGATTCCCAAAGACAGGGGCATGGAAAGCTTCCTGAGGCTTACTACTTTTTGATTTTGTTTTTCAGTACCACTGTCTAGATTCGAAAAACTGAATAGTGTTAACATCATAGTATAGATCAGTAAAATTAAGCTAAGGTTTTATCCAACCTTTACTTTAAGTCTGGCTTATGCTAAAAAATTTGACGACAAAAAACACATTTTTGAAAGAAGTGATTTGAGATTGTTGTAGCAGGTGTAATGTGGAAATGGTTGATTTAGTGCCGTTGTCAAGAATAAAAAAAATAAAAATAAAAAGATTTATTGATATTGTTTTAGTTTGAAATGCAAAATGATGCAAGAACCAATACTGCTGCCAGAAGATAATATCTAACTATTTTTATTTCAGATTTCGCCATTATAAAATATTGTCATAGCACTCTTATCTTTATATCTTCCATATTACCAGTGAGTCAGGATGCAGCTGTAGTTACTGTCAGTGTTTTCTGAGAGTGTTTAGTCTGTTTCAGTTTAAGCGTACACACAGTCATTAAGAAAGCATTTTTTTTTTTTAAATAAACCCAGGTCATATGAATCTAATGAACAGTACAGCAGATAGTGTATGCGAATAGGATTACATGTTTAAATTTACTCTGGACATGTTACAATTAATATTTCACTCAAACTCGACTACGTTACTGAAAAAAGTCTAAGTTTCTATCAGGGTTGCCAGATTTTTCCCTTCTTCAAAATTGAAATTGATCAAATCCTGTATTCTGGCATAATGTAATCTTGAATATAATCTAAGCTATACAATTTATTGTTTGGCCACATGTTGAAAGTCGATCCAATTTAACAACCATGATTCTAACTGGTGAACAGATTCATTGTACAATATTTCGGGCAGACGCAAATGATGATACTGTTGAACTGGCGGAATTGGTTTATGGGAATGGGCCGGATTGTGGTTAGAACTCCCCCGGTGGTGGGTAAGGGGGTGATATTG
Source organism: Clariallabes melas (assembly GCA_030014275.1). NCBI lineage: Eukaryota > Metazoa > Chordata > Actinopteri > Siluriformes > Clariidae > Clariallabes > Clariallabes melas. The sequence continues at coordinate 16,132,488 of JAQMYI010000019.1, forward strand.
CAAAAGATTTGCTCATACCTCTATTCCAGCTGAGGAAAGACATTTCAGTAATGTCATTTTAGTTAAATGCATTATTCATCCATTTTCAGTAAATGCTTTTTCTGGCTTAGGTTCAAAGCAGATTTGGAGCTTGATCTGGGGCGCATTGGGCGTAAAGTGGGAACCCAGAATTAACAAAGCGACATCCCTCCGAACTGCCGACTTTAAATTGTCTAAAATGTATTACTTTCTTAAAATTTTACCACATAAAATGGAAGCCGTTCTCAGCTTCTGCTGAGTGTCACTACTTCTTTTGAGTTTATGGGCAGTTGGTATACAATTGATTGTTTGGCCACATGTTGAAATGTTTTTAAGTCAGTCCAGAAAGTCTTAGTCTAAGTGGTGAACAAATTCATTGTGCAATACCGCCACCTACTGGACTGGAGTTTGGAGCAGAAGATTGGCTGCGGAAAAAGATCATTCTTTTGTACGAGACATTTGAACAACCAGCAACATGTTCAGTGTTTATTAAATACAATTTTTTCATTCTTCAAAACCTGCAAGAAATATGTGACAAATCCGATGAATATTAGTGTTCAAGAATTTAATCAACTGGAAAATTGCAGTCCCCAAAAATCAATCAAACGGTATCGAATCAATGGTCTACCCACGAGTGACAGCTCTGGTTATAGCTTTCCTGTTTACCATGGAGTATTACAGACCTTAAAAAAAATAAAATAAATAATAATAATAATATACAGTATAAATTATTAATACAGCTGCCTATCTGCCTTTACAAGCATGGCCATACATCCCATTAAATGCCTGAAATTATGGAAACAGCACATGGTGTGTCATTATGAGGGAAGCAATAGCGCTGAGCAGAAGGGTCATTTCTTTAGAGGGTAAACACTGAGTGCTCTGATTAAAAAGCAGAGGTCACCCCTAGTGTCTCGTATGTGTTTAAAGCCATAACACCAGAGGAATTTCAATTTCCCAAGCTCATTTAAGTGTCAGGAAGCCCGGATGTTCTGTACTGCGGTCAGCTGAAGCAGAGCTGGGTGAAAGCATATGGGGTGGTTATAAAGCACACTTGCCTCACACAACCTGGAAATCCTTTATATTATTGTCCGAATCACTTGCACCTTTTAGTCTACAAAATCCAGAGACTTTATCTTGAGACAGTGTATGAGACATTCAACAAAGAAAACATTTATTTGAGGTTTGTGTTTGATAATAGTAGACTGCTTCTTCACTCAGCATCATTCTTGTAGCTCCAATACAAAAGCAGTGATATGTAATGTATGTCGTTTCTTTGATTGTTCAAAAGCTTTCATCTCCAGAATCCACTAAAAAATTTTATGAACCAAGCACAGAAAGTTCTGTTTTTAATAAATTATAGAGTTGAATTTTGGCTGCATTGACCATAAATATGAGTTCAGCATGTGTTGAATGCATCAAAACCTACAGTTAGCCATTAAGAATCCTGCGTTTCTGCAGTTTTATGCCATTACATATTTGTGGCTAGATTCTCTTCGTGAGATGTGCTTTAAGAGCTTAACGTATGGAGTAACACTACGATTCATGTCACATTATTTTATTTGGAGGAGTTTGCTGAATACACTGTAAATATGTTATCATTCAAGTGTTTTACAGTTCTAGCTCTTCAAAAATGCATTATTCCCATTATTCCACCGCTGCTTCCTCCATTCCAATTGATAACAACATGTAATTTTTACTACAGTAAGACAAAAAAAAAAGAAGAATTTCACTTAAACAATCTAGAGTCAACAATAAAACAAAATGTTATTTAACCAAAAAAAAGTGATCTGTAATATTTTTTTAAATTCATAGAAAGAATCATAATTTTGTAACAGTCTTCCACTACATGAATGTAGTAATTTTAATTTACCTCTCCAGTTTAGCAGTATTATATTAAATAAATAAAAAATGAACCATTAGCCCAGCAAGCTGTCAGATAGCTCTATGATGAACTGCGTTGTTTTTTACACTGTATGACGCTTTGCTGTCACCTATAAATCATGCAGAAATTTTATCAGGATTTAAAATTTTTATTTTACCTAAAATGTTCACCAATGTTGAGAGGCCGAATGTGTTATTTCTGCTTTCACTTGTGGGCAAGAAAGGTGCGACAGTGTTAAACTACTGTACTGCACCTGCAATATGCTTACAGCCTGATGCTTTTATATGTGACACTTTGATCCTACAGTGTAAATGTCATTTCATTATGGGGGTTTTAAATAATGGCTTTTTCTTTTTTTCTTTTTTAATTCACCTGATAAGTAGCTTCAATGAAGCTTAGTCTTCAAAAGCTCTTTGATGATCAAGATACGGAATCCTTCTCCATATCTGCTTTTCATGAAATGCCACATAAATCCCAACTTCGTACAGATTATATTAAACAGACTGTACTCCTTTTAACGATAAAAGTATGAGATTGGGATACAAGCCCATATAAATACTAATAATGCTTATATAATATTTTGTTTAACCAACTGTAAGATTTGCATTGTAAATGATTTTTGGAGTTGGAGCTTAACACTAAACTAGAGAACAGCAGTGTTTAAGGCAGCGTGAAGATTATGGAATACAAATAGTATATGTTGTATGTTTCAGGAATTTTAATATGTGTGTGTGTGTGTGTGTGTGTGTGTGTGTGTAGTTGGCGCTTCTCCCATTACTCCTGTTAGGTGTTCCCACTTTGGCTCGCGTTCCTTTTTAATTCAGACCAGACGGCCCTGTGTATGTGCCTGCGTGCGGGTGTGTGCGCGTGTGCGTGCGTGTGTGTGTGTGTTAGCAGTTCCTTTCCCACGCTGCGGCACCTGTATTCACCCACCATGACACTCGAATCCATCCCCCAACCGCCCAACCCCCCTGAAATGAGGCGCCCCATGGAATTCTGGGAGTGAACTGCAGCATCACTATGCTTTGAAATGTGAAGAGTATGCAAAATTCATAAGGTTTCTGAAAAAAAAAAATGTTTATTTTAAAGATCTTTTAAAAGTCACGTCTTTCAGTACATGTTCGCAGCTCTCTTCCTGGAGGACCTCAGAGTTGCGACTGTAGTCATGCAGTCATAAGTCTCTTGCAGATCTACCACCACTACTCTTGCTAAGACTGTTATAAATATTGCTATTATATGTTACTGCTTTTATTACTTCTATCGTTAGAACTAGAAAAAACTACTGTATTACAATCACCACTACAGCGATTACTACTAGGTCCACTATAACCATTAATGTTACTTTCACTACTGATATTAATAAGAATGCTATTACTACTGTTACGTCTACTAGAATTATCACTACCAACAGAGCTATTAGTACTACTGTTATATTCACTACTTTTACTGCTCCTATTATTAATAGTCATTATTTTACTACTACTGCTATCGCCACCAATTACTACTGCTATTGGTAATACGTTTATCACTGCTGTTATTTCTATAACTACTGTTATTAACTTAACCAATACTACTATGTCTGCTACAACCATTAGTTATTACTACTTTCATATCTCATATTAATAAGAAATCTATTACTGGCACTACTAAAACTATTAATTTTACTACTACCACCACTGTTATTGCTAATACCATTAATACAATTACTTCTACTATTACTAATACCAAAACCATTACTACTTCTTCAACTACAACTATAAGTACTACTGCAACTTTCACTACTTTTACTGCAAATATTATTAATACTGTCAGTATTACTGCTTATTCTACTACCACTACTACTAACGCTGATGTAGCGATATTTACTAACACACTACTACTACTATCAAACTTTTTTTACACTTCCATTATTTCTATTACTAATAATAACAACATAGCTATTGCTAATACTTTTATCAGTACTACTTCTATAACTACCAGTTCTGTTAAAACCTTAACCACTACCGCTATACTTACTACAACCCTTACTTACTGCTACTTTCATTGCGCATGTTAATAAGAATTTTATTACTGTTGCTACTAATGCTATCACTACTACCACCACTATTGTTGCTAATACTGTTCATATTATCACTACTGCTAATACCATAACCATTGCTCCTACAGTAGATCCACTTCAACTATTAATACTACTGTAACTTCTTCACTACTTTTACTGCTAGTATTATAATTACTATCAGTATGTCCCCTTATTCTACTACTAATAATGTAGCTATAGCTACTAACACTGCTAATACTGGGATCACAGTTATACTTTTCTTATTGCTACTGCAATTAATAACACAACTGTTAATATTGCGAATACTTTTAGTAGTCCTACTTCTGTAACTACTACAACTGTTAATACCTTAACCACCACTACTATGACTATGGTACTATGGGCCAGGGGTAGCTCAGTGGTTAAGGCATTGGACTACGGTTCGGAAGATCCCAGGTTCAAACCCCACAACCAC
>JAQMYI010000019.1:16141637-16155835 GCA_030014275.1 Clariallabes melas
CAGAGACGGGAATCGAGCCTGGTCGGGAATCGAACCCGGACCCTGGAGGTGCAAGGCGACAGTGCTAACCACTACACTACCGTGCCGCCCGTACTTTTTACTTAAAAAAAAAAAAAAATTTTAAGTACAGTACTTCTTGGAACTGAAGTAGTAAAGATTAATGCTACATATACTGGCCAAAATATTTTGGAACGAATCTCTCTCCCCTCATTTCCCTTATTATCATCATGCAGGATTGTCGTCATTCTTATAAATATCAATATGTTCTCAAGTACTGGTAGGAAGTCATCAGCTGCAGCTGGTTTTCCTTTCAGAGCTGCACTAAATCCCAACAGAATCACTTTGCCAGCTTGTAGAAACTCAAAAGCTGCAATTTTACAGAGTAGGATTCTATAAAGTACTGAATAAAAGGGTAAATAAAAGATTTTTTGCCAGTGAAATTCACTTTTCTTTATAGTTATATCTTTAGGGGTCTGGTTCCCCATTATGGTGTTGTGTGTTGCCATAGAAACAAGTGATATCCAAGTTTGAGGAGGTGACAGAATGGAATCTTTAAGTCATTATTTTGTGTCCACCAGGCCTGATTTAAATTGTGATAAAACTGTCATGTTTTAAAAAATCTAATCCTGTTTTGACATAAATGTCATTTCCTCTTATCTCCCCCGCTTTTTTCCAATTTTTTTATTTCCCTCGGCTTGAGGTATCACTATCCAGTCCCCAAGGTGTTCTACGTGCAGCTGACGGTAGGCAGTAACGAGTTTATTGGCGAAGGTCGAACTCGGCAAGCAGCTCGGCACAACGCAGCCATGAAAGCTTTGCAGGCGCTGAGGAACGAACCCATTCCAGAAAAGCAACCCCAGGTATGCTCGCTCTCACACACAATCACATACTTTCAGATAGAACCGTATTAACAAGTGACAAAAGCGCCTTTTACACAGCCGGTTCAGGATGGGAATATTGCAGCATCCTTGCGTTGCAGTGCATCAAAAACAAAAACTTAAGGATCAGCTGATATTGAGAGTGATCAGCAGGGTCAGGCGTTTTTTTTTCCCCCCCAGATTTTCTCCCTAATTTAGTCGTATCCAATTCCTTCCCGTCACTAGGGCGCTCCACATTAAGGGTACTACTATCACTCAGTCAGAAAGGCCTATCATGTGTTTCATCCGAACGCCAGCCAACTGCATCTTTTCAAACTGCTCGCTCCTACACCGTTAGGGGCGGCGTAAAACACATTTGGAGTACAGCGCTTTCTGCTTGCGTGAACTCACAGACGCCCCTGATTGGCTGTAGAGTCGTGATTGATGTGAGAGCACTAAGTAGCTCTTATCCCTCCCCTTGGGCTCGGCCAATCAGCTCTCTCTATGCCTCTGGCTGCGAGAGATTACAGCATCACCCAGGAATCGAACTTGCGATCTCCGGATGATAGGGCGAGCACTTGACCACTGCGCCACTGTGGTTCAGGAGTGGCTTGATACTAGAAATAGCACAGTTGTAGCCCATTTCCTTAAGATGTCTGTACATGGTTGCTCTTGATGCCCCAACTTCAGCCTCACTCCACTTCGTGTGAAGCTCTCCCAAGTTCTTGGATCAGCTTTGCTTGACAAGCTTCTTAAGGTGATGCTTGTGCAACTTCTCCAACCACACTTTTCCCTTCCAGTCACCTTTAGGTGAATATGCTTCAATGCAGCACTCTGTGAACAGCTGGCCATATCGCCCATGACCTTATGTGGCTTCACTCTCCTTGTGCAGGGGGTCGATGGTTATCTTCTGGACAACTGTCAAGTCAGCAGTCTTCCTCATGATTTTGCTTGCATGTATTGAACTAGAATGAAAGATATGTAATATTTATACCAGAAACTCGAAATTAAGAAACTGTAGGGAATGGGAAATAATTTGATACATGCTCCACTTTTTTTCCCTTGTAGTCTTTGTTTCCTCATTCTTCCTCCGATGATGTCCATCACCTTAACTCCCTCTTCACCTTCTTGTTTATGTAACTTTAGGCAGATTACCCACAATCCCCTTGTGCTGATCCCATATCCCCTTGTTCTTGTGTGTTCTTCTATCATCCTTCCCCTTACTGTAACATAGGTGTGTAAATACGACCTCACACACTGTTAACAGGCTTTTGTGTGTGCCGGGTTGTAAGCTTAAGACCGTGTCACATTGTGTAAATCTTTTAACACTCCGATGCTCCGCGCCAGCGCTGATGTCACCGTTCTACAGGTTAAAAAAACCTAAGGCGGGTGAATAAATACACCATCATCTCTCACACACATATACAGTACACACCCCTAATCTGCTCACCAGCCAAATGTCCTTTTCCTTAGTTGAACTTACACACCTTACCATCCATATAAAAATGCCTCACCATGGATTGTCCACTGTAGATGTGTCCCAAAGCACACACCCGAATTATAATACACTCTACTGTATAAGTCATAAGAAAAAAATATCTGTAATGATTTTTTTTCTGTTTGTGTGTATGTGTGGATTCTGTAGTGAACGAGGTTTCTAGTTTGAGACATGTCTAGTGATACCAGTGCTAAATCAATAAACCTTGAGATTTCAATGCTATGAAATAACATGAAAATATGTTATTCAGTAACAACTACAACAAAAGTTAACTGATAGTCAAAAGTCAAAGATTCGAAACTCTGGACTTGCAAAAACAGTACAGGTAGTCCCCAACTTACAAACGAGTTTCATTCCGGGAGCATGTTCATAAGTCCGATTTGTTCTTAAGTCAAAGACAAAGTGTACGCCTATACAATGTAAAGCATACCACTCCATTTGACTAAATCCTCTTTCCCCACACTGCCATCATGTGGCCAAAAACCTAAGGAAATGAGATCTCACAATGACATGTTGTCTCTGCGCCTTTAAATCGCGAGGAGAATCCCGGACGCTATTACGTCTCAGAGCTGTTTTCCACTGTAGTGGACTGTGAACTCTGTTCTGTTGAATATTTTCCAAAAGTAGGATTATTCACTGTCAGAACAGCTTTGAAAATATTGTATATAATTGGTAAATATTGGTATGGAAATTTGTAAGTTGAATGTTTGTAAGTTGAGGACTGCCTTTAATGTCAAGAAATATTACAAGAATTTATTGCAAAATAACACTCTCCACACACAGTAGATGTGGCAAGAAATTGTCTTAAAAAGTTTCACACTTGCCCCCAAGTGGCGCAGTGGTAAGGCTTAGGGTTAGATCTATCATCAGGAGATCCCTTGGAGGGCACTTAGTACGCTCACATTAATCACGGCTCTACAGCCAATCACGGGCATCTGTGAGCACTGCAGTTCGAAAAGATGCAGTTGTCTGGCGTGAGAAAACTCGTGATAGTTTTCGGCCCTCCTTGATTGACTGGTGGTAGTTAATTACACATAATGTGGGAGCCCCCTAGTGATGGGGAGGAATTAGATACGACTAAATTAGGGAGAAATTTGGCGGTGGGGGGATCAGACTGACTCTCTGGTATGTTGTTAGTTCTCTTTATGATCAAAATGACTATCCACAAGATTTATCCTGCTTCGGCATGCAATACTAACATCATTGTGCCTAAGTTCAACAATGGTGCTTAACAAACAATAACTTATGGTTGTTAGCAATACGTACAGCTTCAGGACGTGAAGTATTTTTGCAAAACCAGCTCAGAACTGTCCCCCGGCCCGGTTTCAGGATAGTTGTCAGAATGTTTCCATTTGAAAATAATCGATAGCTTCACTTGGAGGAAAAAATATAGAATAGTTTAGAACAGAACTGAGCCCCGACCCCAGAGGAGGGTTTTATCACCTTTTTTTTTTCTTTCTCCTATACAGGAATTTTGTGAAGGTCATGACAAATCTGAAGAGCGTGAAGTTTTTTTTGCATGTACACACACTAGAGCTATAAGGATTTTCCCAACAGGGCCCCTTTAATAATCATCTCAGTGGTTTTCGTACAGACAGACTTCAAATGAAATGAAACGGTTTCTCGATGCTCATAAATATTGAGTTAGATTTTTTAGATTTCATTGAACTTGAACCTCTTTATTGAGGTCTAACCAAAGCTTTTAATACAAAAAAAACCCGATGCCTGGCTGTGGTTGTGGGTGTGGGTCTGGGTGTGTGAGTGTTTGGCAGCGATCAAGTTATTCAAGCTGTAATATTGTGTTTTTCTCTCCTGTTCAGTCTCGCTGTGTTCATAACGAGCTCTTTATCAGCTGCTTCTCTTCCTGTATTATGTTACCAAGAGAAGAACACCATGGTTATGTACTGCCTCGGGCACGCGCGCACACATGCACACACATACACGTGCGTGTTGTGTGGATGTATTTCCACTACAGGATTTTATTCAGGAACTCTTACTGTAGTTCTAATGGTCTTTATTTTTTATTATTATTTTTTATTTCTACTCTCTTACTTGACATTTTGGTGCGAAACAGAAAAGATCGGAGTGAAGCTTCCTGTAATGGTGCTGCTGTTTTGTTAAGCAGGATGATTCATTGTTTTTGTTAGAGTCATGTAAAAAAATACTTTCCCTTTAAATTTCACAGAGCTTTAAACATTATAATAAAAAAAAACATAAACATAATTATATTCTTCATATTTTGCTTCCAATGAGCAAAAAGTCGTGATTAGTATACTGGTGATGCTGATGATTATTTTGTCCTTTTCATATTTTTAGAGTCTGGAGGAGAAAAAAGGTTCAGAGGAGGAGAGTGACGCGAATAAATCTGAAATCAGCCTTGTGTATGAGATTGCACTAAAGAGGAACATGCCTGTGAATTTTGAGGTAAGAACCACACACACACACACACACACACATTATAGCATGACATGCTGAAGTACTCTAAGCTTTAATTCTTTTTTTTTTCGTTTTTTTTTTTACATTTGTCCATCTGCCACAAGCTTTCGTATTCCCTCATTATAAAATGATTTGAGGTTTAGCTGCGAGCCACAAATGCACCGCTGTCTTCACTTCTTCATCCGAAGTGAATTTTCATCCTCATAGAGCTGCTTTCAGGGGACCGAACAGGTGAAAGTCTGATGGAGCGAGATCAGGACTATAGGAAGGATGCTTTAACACCTCAGTACAAAGTTTTTGCAGAGTGTCGACAGTGTGGGCAGATGTGTGCAGATGTGCATCGTCATGCGAGATCACAACGCCCTCGGACAGCAGTCTTATGAACTGCGGTTCACTGTAACGAGTGCTGTTGATTTGTTTTTCCAATTCTGGCTCCTTGAGAATCCCAGAAAAATGTAAGCATCAATTTTCCCGCTGATGGTTGACTTTTGAACTTTTTCTCGGTCGGTTTCCGTTCTTTCCATCCTTATAGTGATGAATCCGTGTCTCGTCACCTGTATTGATTCTCTTTAAAGGTTAAACTTTCACCTTTCTTAATATGATATTTAAACACTGTTTATACTCCTTAGCGAGTTGTTTCGACACAGGGTGCACCCTCGGACCGCAAAAACAATAATCGCTGCACGCTGCTCTTCTTTCCTGCAAATCGCAGAAATATTGGGGCGTCCATGTTCGCTCACACCGTAGTGATGTAACACGTTCACACCTGCGCGGCAGTGACTGGCGAGACAGTAGCCTTGAACGGAAAGCGCTGATGGCCATCAGAAGTTTTGATATGATCAGAGTGCGGAAAATTTTTGACTAACCTTTGAGAAGTATTCCTTCGAGAAGGCACGACGCACCCATCCATTCATTGGTTATATCAGCATGGGGCGACCTAGAGCATATACCAGTGGAAGTTATGGCACACTATGTCTTTGGACTGTGGGAGGAAACCAACCAAGTGACGTGCGAACTTCAGGGCGAGATTCGAAACCATGTGTTGCAGGTGCCTTTACACAGGAAGCTCCACCATAAGCAGGAATGGCTCACTGTTTAGGATTTATCCCATTAGTTTTGCCAGATTTGTGCTTAATCCCTCCATCAAGCCTGGAGCATGTTCATTTGTTTTTCCATTGCTTACTAAGAAGTCATTACACAGCGATGTTAAACTTAACAACCAGCCTCACCAACAAACTTCTGAACAGATTTCTTGCGTAAATGTTATGCTATGTTGTAAATGTTATGTTTTCCTTGATTGTGTGGTTTTTTTTTTTCCTTCCTTCCCCCCCTCTTTAAGAAGATACATGTGTGTGTGTGTGTGTTGCGCGTGCGTACGTGGCGTGCGCTGTCACGCGGCGCTTAACTTGCGAATGATGTATTGCTCTTTCCCGTGTCGTCTCCACTCCATCATTCTTTCTGGCCTGCGTAGGAATTCTGGCCCATGCTCAGGATTCGAAAAGAACGCCTAGCGCGCACTTTCTGCATAAACACCGAAACCGAGCGTAAGTGTTACAACGTGAGTGAGACGCAAATCGCTGGAAACGGACTACGTCTAACTCTTAACAGCTGCAGCAGGGCAGCGCGTGTAGGCGCTCGTTCCGTGCTATCGTGTCATCTGCAGAGATGATGTTCCACGCGGAGCAGGGAACCTTTAACATCATTACTGTCGTACAGTTCCCACTTCGGCTGTCATCGCCCGGAGCTCACCGCCGTTCCTGCTGCAGTGCGTGCAGTACAAACGCCTCCAGTGTAGCGCGTTGACAGACAAAGTTTAAAACTGATTGAGACGGATAAAGAAATACGCAACGGGACACGGTGGAAACAAATTCATGGACAGTTCTGTAGATAAGACAGACGATGGAGGAACAAATGGACAGACGGACAGATACGTACAGTATATAGTGATAGACGTACGCGTACAGATTAAGCTGAAGTATACAGTATGGAAAGACAGACAGACAGACAGACAGACAGACAGTCATACTCAATGACAGACAGATTGGCCGATGGACAATGAGAACAAATTTTAAAACAGACAGATGTGGACAGACTGACAGACATGCAAACAAGCAAGTAAAGACATACAGTGGATTTACACCTGCATCTCTCTCTCTCTCTCGCTTTCTGACTCGTGCATGAGTGTGTGTCTCGGGGGCAGATGCATCAGCGCACCATACAAAAGAGTCTTTCTTCGCTCAGTGGGTCTCGATGTCTCTTGCCGTCCTCACATCCTTCCTTTACACGGCTCCTACCACCAGCGTCTTCCCGGAGAACATGATCCACGCAGGACAGAAAAACTGGTCAGATCAAAGAGTCCTCGTCGAAATTCCATCGCCGCGCCGAAGACGTTACACCGTCTGACGCCGAGAACCATGGCTCGTCGGCTGCCGATGGATTCAAGGAGTGCCAAGATCTCCTCAAAGACATTGTTCCCGCGATTAGACAATCACATGCCGCAGGCGAAAAGCTTCCACCCCCTAACAATAACCTCAGTGATCGAGTCTGTGTGAGGTCAGGTGACTCAGGGCTTCAGAAGTATTCAGGGTTTACAGTAATTAAAGCGGCGTATAGGACGACTGAAGATGTCCTCAGACATCCTCGATTATACGTTTGATATTTACGGATGGGTTCGAGCAAAGAGAGAGAGACTGCTAGAGAGCTTAACGAATAGAGAAAAACTGAACGAAGACAGGTTTTTGTAAAATGCACATGAATTCATTTGTTTAAAACACACCCACACAGATAAACATGGAGTAATTTATTATAAACTGTGATAAATCTAAAAGTGTGATATCGATGGCCCAATGTGAAGAGCTACCAGAGAAATAAAGTAACATCGATGTGTGATGATCAAATCCCTCCACATGAAAGTCGTGTAAATATTGTGTGTGTGTATGTGTGGGTGTGTTTCCCTTTCCAGCTGTTCAGATACAATAATGACTTCAATGGTTTTACGTTTTTGTGTGTTTTATTCAGCTTTAAGAAATGACTGATAGACACATGGAGAGGCAGATGGATAATAACACAAATTCATGGATAGATAGAGACATGCTGGATGGATGGAGGAAAGGATGAAGCATCATGTAGACTGATGGAAAGACACATGCCGGCAGATAATTTGATGGATAGGGACTGTAGATGGATAGTCACACAGATGTATTGATGGATAGACAGACATGTGGATGGATGGAGATGTGAATGGATGAGTAGACAGACAGATGAATGTATTGATGGATGAATCAATAGACAGACACATGGATGAATGAGTAGATGGATGGATAGTCAGGCACACCGATAGATAGACAGATAGATGGTTGGGTTGATGGATGGATGGATGGATGGATGGATGGATGGATCATTATGTAGATTGATGGAAAGACACGTACAGACAGACTGGTAGATGAATAGTCACACGGATGTATTGATGGACAGACTGACATTCAGGAATGGATGGACGGAGATGTGAATGGATGGCAGACAGATTAATGGAATGACAGATTAATGGATGGATGGATGGATGGATGGATCAATAGACAGATTGATGATGAGTAGATGGATGGATTGTCAGACAAATGAATGGAAGGGTGGATAGATGGATGGACATCGGGTAGGTTGTCATAAAAGTGACTTTACTTTTCTGTAGGTTCTCAGTTTTACACTTTTGGGGGTTTTGTTCTTTATATATAGTCGTGTGTGTGTGTGTGTGAGAGATAGAATGCCATAGTGTTTATGTGTATGAAGATAGGATGTGAAAAGGAGTCTCAAGAGGGGGATAACTTTCACTGAACACAGAGAGAGCCAGTTTTTTGTGTGTGTGTGTGTGTGTGTGTATGTATGTGAGAGTGTAATTTAATCCCCCTCGCTAACACTCAGCTCACCTGCTTCGTTGCCCGAGCAGAGACACTGGAAATGAATCTGAATGTTAAAACACACCATGTTCATCTGCATTCTAGATAATTCTGACGCTCCGGCTTTTGCATATACATCACCACAGCCTGTGACCTGCTCTGCATTTTACAGACTTCCTCCATCCTCCTCCGTCCCCAGGTGCTGAAGGAGAGCGGCCCACCCCACATGAAGAGCTTCCTGACCCGCGTGACGGTGGGCGACTTCTCGGCTGAGGGCGAGGGCAACAGCAAGAAGCTGTCGAAAAAGCGTGCGGCGTTGTCCATCCTGCAGGAGCTGAAGAAGCTGCCCTTCATCCCAGTAGTGGAAAAGCCCAAAATGCACTATAAGAAACGTCCCAAGACTATACTGAAGGTAGTAAGGGGACTAAAGTCATGCACTGCATCTAGTAGTGTAGTGTATATATTCTAGAACTCTATAATACTCTAGCACTTGTATGGTGAGCTAGGCACAGACACACACCACCCAATATCAAGGTTACAGCGTTTCCCACAGGTCTGTATTTACTGCCTCTCAGTACATCGCTCTCACGGTAGCAGTATAAACCTGTACAGGAGCGGTAGCGCGGGAGGGAAGTGTCCGCTACTAATTAATCGAGCGACAGATTTTTAAAAAGGGTGCGCAAACATACTTGGACGGCCGTCAATGTCAGTGGACAGGCACAAGTTAACAGACAGATGGACGGACAGACAACTTAGGACATACTGATGGACAAATCAAGTGGTAGATAGAAGAACACTGACAGGCAGCAAAACAGGCATGATAACAGACAGACGAGTTGGTAGACAGACATGTTCACAGACAGCAAGACAGACAAATAACAACTGACAGACAGAGAGACATGCTTTGACAGTTCATCAGGTGGACAGGTAGCTCATGATGAGCTGTAATGCTGATTGTAAGGAAGCAAGGAAGCATTCTCTTCTGTAGACCCAAACAGCGTCTGTGTGTGGTGTGTGTGTGTGTGTGTGTGTGTGTGTGTGTGTGAGATCTCATTAAAGGCAGGGCCAGAGTATGGTCAGGGCATGAACCCCATCAGCCGACTCGCACAGATCCAGCAGGCTAAACGAGAGAAAGAGCCAGAGTATGCGTTGTTGTCCGAGAGAGGCTTACCACGCCGCCGAGAATTCATCATGCAGGTACTACACACACACACACATATGTACAGACATGTGTGACATCATGAATTCCTCCACAAGGCCAATAAATGGGAGTTACTCACTTCCAAACACAGCTATGCTGCTCTTCAAGTCAGTGGAACCATCTGTAGAAGAAGCTGCTTATCATCCCTTCATGGGAATTAAGGGATGTCAATAGTGCTGTTGGCCATAGCAGTTCAGGCAGAGGAATAGATTCAGGCCGCGAATCTACCATCGGTTTTTTGAATGACAATTGTCATTCAATTGAATTCAACAGTTCATGCAATTTTTCTTAACTCTAATCTGTCTTTTCAGTGTTGGGTGGGATGAGGATCTCAGTTAATGAATTATGGAACTTATCATTCATTTTTTATGTATTTAGCACCGGCAATCTCTCCAGGTATAAAACTCCTTCCTACTTTCTGGTGTAGACAGTGTAACTCCATAAATGCTCTGACTATCCTTAGGCTATCCATGCAGACCATCTTCAGCAGTAGCTGGTGATTTCCAAGGGGCTCCCAAGTTATAATTCCTTTCTCCAGCCAATGCCAGTCAGATGGCCTTTATCCCAGATTAGTCGTACAGTAATTGCGATGTAGTGTGAGTTCCAACAATTTATGAGGTACACATGCATATGCGTTCACCGGGTTCAGCAACAAACTGGCCAGGTCTATGCACATAGATAATACGTTTTGGTATTTTATGCAATGAAATTTCTGTACAACAATCAATATGTACTGTAGTATGAAGTCCTTTCTTCTTCATCTGGGCATAGAGGCAAAAAGATGTCTACTCTAGCATCACTTGCTCAATCCATGCCTGCTTGATTGGTTCCTAGCAATTTTCCACAGAAGTTTGCAGTTAATGTGGGACTTCCCCATTTTTAGCCTTTTTTTTTTCCAGAAAGTCAAAGACCTGCCACATGTTTGTTCTATTCATTAACTAAACCAGCTAATTCGACTTTAGCACAACTCTTCCGCCAGATCACTTATGGTTTGTGCAGTATAATACGTAGCATATGTTGTAATAATACAATTGGCCACCAGTGTTGATGTATGAGATCCCACTGGGCCCTGGTGCTAATGCTTAAGGGGTTCTTGTCAACTTGAACTTGGTGGTTCAAGTTGACAATTCTGGCCATCATGAAGGTTCAAACTTATTATGTCTTCCTTGTGATGGAAGTTGTTGATTTCTTCATGAAAGCATAGCAAGTGGCTACTCCCCGAGTAGTTTATATTGGCCTTTTAAAATTGCTTCTTGGGATAACAAAGGTCTTGTCATAGCTGATGTCATTTTGCTGAATCTGCAGTTCTTGGTGCAAAGTCTTGGGGTTACTTTCATTCTTCTTTCTGCTTCTTTCTGAACCATAGTATGACATTGATAGTAACCAAAGTTGAACCTTGACAATGATGGTAATCATGATGTCTACAGTCAAAGCATTTTTGCATCAATGGTCTTTCGCACATCTTTTTCAAACTAGGACCAATCGTTCATCTTGTATGCGAGAGCCACAGGTGTTGAGCTACTCTGCTGAGATTGGTATGGTTGGGGGCTTTGAGCTCTCTGGGGAAGTCTCGGGCCAGGGTCCCCCTGTGTCTCACCAGATACCGTACCTGTGGCCTGCATCACATTAGTTATCACAGCAACAAATGTACTGTCTTAAAAAAAAAACCACTAAGAGCAGAGGTAGCTCGGTCGGTAAGGATCGAATGGACCCAGGTTCAAAATCCCAGAACCACCAAGTTACCACTTTTGGGCCCTTAATCAAGGCCCTTAACCCTTAAATTCTATTCAGTTCAATTCAATTTTATTTATATAGCGCTTTTAACAATGGTCCTTCTTTAACTCAAAGCAGCTTCACAAAAATGAAAATAAAATTTGAAAAGGAAAATTATGGAAGTGTGTATGTGTGAGGAAAAGAAAGAAAAAAAATGGCCAGATATATAATGAAATTAATTTCAATAGTGTGTGGCTAAATCAGATGAAGAGTTCAAGACACACAACATCATTGAAGCACCTTTTTTTAATTTGGCAGTCATGTGCCCTGTTTATGTTTCTGGTTGGTGTTTCATTCCCTCTGTAGGCCTTTCACTTTGTTTTATTAGACATCTGGGTTTATTTGATTTACTTTTGCTTATTTCACTACAGCATGGTGTTCTGTTGTTTCTGCATTGAGAAACTCTACCTCTGCAATGAAACCTTTCCACAGAGACTATGTTACACGCATGAATTAAACCTGGATGTGCAAATATAACTTAAGATATTCAGGATGGCATGATGGGATATATATATATATATATATATATATATATATACATGCTTAAAGTAAATGATTTCCACATGTGTGACTCTTTTACACACTTAGACTTTAAGGTCTGTGCTAGACTAGTGGTTTTTGTTTTATTACAACAAGGGAGCACCAATCAAGGGGAATTGTGGGGAAATTGAAGGAAATCAAAATAGAAAAAGGTCACACGCTTTAGAAGATTATACTGTATTTATATATCGGTTCCTGTGCTGTATAAAATTCAGGATGTGTGATGAGAGGGATTCCCATGATTTAACCGTTTTACTGCTTTGTTGAGACACGGCTGGTTGAGAGGAATTTACACAACTTTCTCAGAGCCATAACTAATCTTCGCTTTTCGTGGATCAGATATCACAAAATTTATACAGGCAACCGTAAAACTCATTCTGTAATACCAGATGTGTTATAGTAAACGTCCAGCACGTTTTAATTAAAAAAGAAAAAGACAGACCCTTGATGTGTAGATAAGTTAGATTTAATAGTATTTGTCATTTGATTTTATCATAAAACAAAATGTACAACAGTGAAGAATATATATATACACACACACACACCTTTTTTGTGAAGAAATGTATCTCATTTTGGAAAAAAAGAAAAGAAAAATCCAAACTTTAATTGGAATTTAAATATTAAGAGAGAAACAAATCACTGATCAAGAGATATTTTCAACAAAAACATGTGCTACAATTATTGACATCCCTGAATTTAGTACTCTACATATCTAAGTCAAGCAGCACTGAGTCATTTCATAAGGTTGTACAATACAGGGCATCTGAGACCAATCCTCTTTACAGAATCTCTCCAGGTTATCCAGACTCCTAGGATCTCTCTTTTGCACTTACTTTTTTAAACTGGTTTTCATTGGTCTTCAGCTGATTTGGACATTCAGACATCATCGTTAAAATTCATCGTCCTGCTCGAAGAACCAGTGATGACATAGTTCAGGTTTCTGGACGGAGGCAGACAGAATTTGATTTAATAATCTAGTGGTATTTTATGGAGTCCATGATGCCATGTTTCCTAACATGGTTTCCTGGGCGTTTATTTTATTACTGGGATAAGTTCCTTTTCACTACAGACATCATTCTTTTTTTTTACACCAACATCACCTTCAGTGGGGTCACCTTCATATAATTGATGACGGTTCCAGCTAAAGCTGTAGTTGCGTTTTGTAAACTCCAGTTACTTACATTTGTGGTTAGCTGAAATAAAAAGCATTTTTTATTCCGCACCATCCAGATAATCCGGTGGCATGGAGGTGATGGTTTTGGAGACCTTTTACTTCACTAGGGATCACTGGAGAATTTTTTCTTTGCAGTTGTTACGTCCTTACGTCCATATATGGCACAAATTAAACTTGGTTCCTTTTTCCAGACAAGTCTGTAGTTGCACTTGATATTCACTTTTTAATATTGCCCATTACATTAAAAATAGGACTTTTCAGGGAAGCAGCTTTTGTTTTTTTAAACACAATTCCCTGAAGGTCAACACACTTCCTTCTTTCTCATGTTGATGGATGACGGAGGGAATTTGTCCTCTGTGTCATGTCATATTTCCACCCCAGTTAATCATGGATAACAGCTTGAAGGACCCTACACACTCCAATCAACTCAAAAATATATACATTATCGTGGACCTATTGTGCAAAATTCACTTTTTAGTCATTTTTTGTCATTAAGCTCGTTCCCTAGTATGCACATATAAATATATTTTCCGCTCTTTATAATTTTTTTAATTTTTGTAAAAAGGTTTAAAAATGCCAATTAGATTGTGTGGCCTCATATAAGAAGAGCCCCTCCCCCAGCATGTTGCTCATCTCTGATTTTCTCTGGCAAGGTGGGGTTCTACAGGAGCTCATTTACACAGACACTGAAATGCCGTGTTCGGAAAAGGAGTGAAACAGAGGGGGGAATAATTATATGAGGGGTATTGCAGCTGGAGCATTACCACACACACACACACACACACACACACACACACACACACACACACACACACACACACACACACAC
>JAQMYI010000019.1:16171790-16199788 GCA_030014275.1 Clariallabes melas
CATGCATGTTGTTTTAGTCAAGACCTTTATAATTATTCTACCATCATCACTCAGCGAAGTTTGGCCCGTAATCTGTTAACTACTAATACCCCTATCTCACCTACGCGGTTTTGCGCGGTGTCCGTAAGTGCGGTTTATCCTGATTCACCACGGATTTTGGCGCTGTGATTAGGTTTCCATCTTTCCGCGCGCCGGTCTTCGCATAGTCAAACCGCATAGGTGAGATAGGGGTATAACAGCAGGAATAACAGAGGGGGCGGGTTATCGGGGGAGGGGCTTGCAGGACGACTTTCACACACACACAAACGGATTATGAATGACTGCTGTCTGGCTCACGGATTACATAAATTGTCCGAATAATGGATTACATTTTTGAAAATATAACTAAATAACTGAGTACTTAAATGGCGAACCTAACGCGTTAGATTACTCAGTACATCAAAAAAGTAATCCAAGAACTCTAACGCATTACAAAGTAACCACAAACTGGTTTTAACAATATCTTAATAATTAGCAATCAGAGTGAACGTATAACATTTCATGGCTGATTCTGAATTATAAACATACAATTTACTATGTTTTCAATCTATTGTGGGGTATAACGGGTATAATGAAATATGACATAATCATAGTTCCATGTTACCTTTTAGTGATATAGACCTTTTCCACCTGACGTCACGACATCTGTCCTCCATGGTGAAAGCAGATCAAACTCTTTGTTTCATTGCTAAACCAGTTATACATTGTAGATCACGATCACGTACATCCAAGCTAATAGACAATAGCGTTCCCAAACGTCAGTCTAACTGAAATACGTCTCTCATTAAACAAGGTTGATAATTGAGATTTGTTTGAGTTTTGAATGCCATGCCATTAAAACATCTGTACGGCGCGTTTTTAAATGAAGGGTGGGTTGGGAATCCGGCGGAATGACGTCGGAAGCGAATGCTTCGGGTTTAATGAATACGTCAGAGCGTCTTTTGTTGAAGCTGACATCATGGAATACCTGTTCAAACATGAGCAAGCTGATCGAACACTAACTCAATAAGGTACTCCGTACATTGTGAGACAACAATGTGTCATTGTTATGGTAAATCTCACGCCAAACAAGGCTGCTAAACAAAACAATAAATCTTTGAATTGATGGTATGAACATACTGTAGAATTGTTCCTGATGTAACTTTACAATTTTCCAACAGTGTACCAAACCTACAGACACATGATGTAATATTTCCACTGCGTTTGCCATGTTGTCTCTTCATACAGTCGTGTCAGTAAATGGATAGACACACGGATGGAATAAACACAAAGATAAAAACTATGTAAAACAAATAGAACTTGGTTTGGGATTTTGGAACAGGATTGAACTTTTTAGGACAGATAAACTCAACTGCAAAAAAATTAGCAGTAAAGATTTTTTTGTGTGCCGATGAATATATCGTCACATTGACTCCAAAATAATTTTTTAGACAATTTATAATGTTTATAATAGAAAATATCAAGCAATCAGCCAGTGACCGGAATTGGTCACCCAGTGTTACATTATCAAAAGTTGTGTCCGATTGGCATTCTTCTCCAAAAATTACAAGCGAATCAGTCTAGAAATCCACTCATTACACACGCTTACTCTGTAAATAGTCTTAAAACACGAGCGTTATAAATTGAGCGTGCAACTGCGCTGTGTCTGTGTTGTGTCTGCGCTGTGCTCACAACTGATCAACACGCGCTTTATACTCTAGAGGCATTTGAGGCGGTTAAACGTCACCGTTACTTTATAATCCTACAGGTGGTACACTTTAAACTATTCTAACGCATCCCGTGTGGTAGGATGATCTACATTTGTCTAGGTTTGTTTAGAAATAATAATTATCATTTTGCTGTTTGTTTAATTTTATATCAAGTTAAATGTTAAACTCTTGTATTTAACATTATTTTGTAATGTATAAAGGCTGTGCTTGTTTTTTAAATGAGAAACTAATGCTATAAGTAATGGGCTACATTTAGTTACTCGTGGTCAATTCAGTTGTGAAGCTGTTAAGTAAAGCTAAAGTATAAAGCTTGAGTTAGGACAACTTTTTTCAAGGTAGTAGGTAAGTTGATACAAATAAGTGTATTTTATATCGAGCAGTACAGCATAACCTCGAGTGCGATATTGCTTTTATACAACAGTTCCACATTCACCATTTGTTATCAACAGATTATGATTTGTTCCTGTCTTTAGACAGGGGTTATTTTGCTCCACTAACACATATCTTTCTGCGACTGGCAGAGTTGGTAACCCAACAATTAGCAACCAACAGTTAGATTCCCAGCCATTGGATGCAGTGCTAGTCCCAAGTCTGGATAAAATAAGACGGTTGCGTCAGGAAGGGCATCTGGCGTAAAACCTGTGCCAAGCTTGTTTGTGCGGACCGAATGGTCTGCCGTGGCAACCCCGTGCCAGGAGCAGCCGGAGGAAACACGCGATAGTCTTCGGCCCTCCTGACTCAGTAGTAGTAGTAGCCTTAATGTGGGAGCGCCCTAGTGATGCAGAGGAATTGGACATGACTAAATTCTGGGAAAAATCCAAAAAAATTAATAAATAAGTTTCTCTTTATGTTCCCACTTATTCACTTATTATTAAATTTTGGGTTGCATTGTTGAATTCCAAATTGCATTAAATGGAAAACTATTGTTTTCACCCATGCAAGGACCGACACTTTGGACATGGAGTGATAAATATATTTAAACATCCTAGTGGTGTTACTGTCCAATATCATCACTCGTGAAATTATTTTCGTCTAGTTAGATTGTCCGAACTATCTGTTGTATAATCAAATTTTTTATATAACGTATTATTTTCTGTAGTTCAGAGGTTCTTTCCCTGTACTTACCTAGACGTCTTTAACGGGCTAAAAGACATTTGTTGGTGTATATTGCTTCAGCATTTATAACAGATGCCTTGCGCAGCGTAAGACACCAGTCGTCTGATAGTGATTGGTTTTGCCTCTAGATTTGCTCAGTGATCAAACAACTGACCGCCGGATCGAAAAAGTTTTTGACACTGACTTATGCTTTAAACTGCTTTAAATGTGAATATGTGGACTTTATTTATTTATTTATTTATTTATTTATTTATACATGCTTATTATTTGGTGACCTCGGTTTAATGGGACAGCCTATCTGTGTGCACCTGCTCCCTATGTAACCGTATCACGGCTCGCTAATGGCCGAGCACTGACTGATGATTGTTCGTTCAGCGTAGCGAGCCCGCGCCTCAATGTGTTCATTGTGCGAGTTTAATCTCAGCCTTAGCAGCACAGTCTTTCACTGTTTAAACTTTAGACATGTAGGTTCTACAAATAGCAAATTCAGTTCTATTCAGTTCAAGTTTATTTGTATAGTGCTTTTAACAATAGACATTATCACAAAGAAATCCAGAAATAGAACAAGATCTCTGTTGAGTAACACAGAGGTGAAAGTGGTGAGGTAAGTCTGCCTGTGATGACATCAAGAAGAAACCCTGAGAGGAACCAGATTCAAAAGGAACCTGTCTTGTGTTCATAGTACGTATGTTTGGAAAAATAAAAGTGTTTTGAAAAAGAGTTTGCAAATATTGATATTAAATGTAATGGTTGCTAAGTTCATCGATAAATGCAATCTTCTAAAATGTCCCTCAAAAAAGTGTCAATTCATCAAAGTGAGTCTAATTAAATGTAAAAAGGCCATATTAATGTTGCACAGTATACCGGGATAACAAAAAAAATTGTACTATAACAGCATTTTGAAATAATACTTTTTCTCTGTGCATGAATGTTTGACCTGGCTAACAGGAATCCACCTCCTGTCAGCACAGCGCTGACAGCAGTGATGTGTGTGTCGTAGCGGGGAAAAAATTGACCGAGTTTGTAACATGAGCCACGGAAAGAATTAAGCAGTGGAATTAAGAGTCTAGAGCAACAGTAGAGGAAGCAGAGCTCTTTTATTTTGTTTTGTTCAGAGCCTAGACATGAAGAGACGGCCAAAGTAAAAAGGCGGCCATAGTAAAATATGGAGATATTTCGGTTTAAATTTATGTCATTTGGCGGACGCCCTCGTACAGAGCGACTTAAATTTGATCTCATTTTACATCTGAGCGATTGTGGGTTAAGGGTCTTGCTCGAGCGCCCAATTGTGACAAATTGATGGTACCATCGTTTGAACCTGCGACCTTCCCGATCAGTATTCCAACGCCTTAATCACTGAGCTACCCCTACTGTTTTAAAGTGTGCCAGAGTTGGTTTTATATTGGGAAGTTGACCAGTGAGAACTTGTCTTCTATTTTGTAAGAACTGTTATAGCATTTTGGCTGCTACAGCGGACCATACGATCCACACACAACGTGGTGGAGGTTTTACAGTGGATGCCCTTCCTGACCCATTTTATCTGTGCTTGGAATCGGCACTGCATCCAGTGGCTGGGGTTTGGGCATTGTGTGGGAACTGAACTGGGCCTTCGGCATGGCAGGCGAGAAACACGCACAAAAGGGAAAATCTAAAAAGCAAAAAAGGAAAAAGTGTAATGTCTTACTCAGAAGTGGAAACAAGTATACTGAATGTAATCACACAAATGCAGATCAACAGCATTACTATAGTGATGGAGTATGTTAGGGGGCGTCTTAAAATTGCACTGATTATCTGTTTACAGTTGCACCTGGAAGTAGTTATGATGTATTACACAGAAAGTGAACATTTTGTCACTGAGTTTGATGCGTTGGAAGCAGCAAAAATGGGCAAGAGTATGGATTTGAGCAACTTTGACGAAATTGTGGCTAAATTATGATGGCTGGACGGCCGGCTCAGAGCCCGGTGTTCCCGGGCTGCAGTTTTCAGGACCGACCAAAAGTGGTACAAGGAATGGAAACCTGATGAACCGCCGACAGGGGTCAAGACTCACTGGTGCACATGGGACATGGGTGATGAAGACTCGCCTGTGGAGTCCGAGTCAATGGAAGGACCACTGTAGCATCCCAGTTGGATTGAGATTTATGGAGTTTGGAACCAGACTTGGCGACCTTCAGCTCTTTGCCTGGGTGTTCTGACACGTTTCCCTCACGGCCAGCGTTGACTTTTTTGGGTGCCTGTGATCCTGTTATCAGATAACTGATATATAATTGATAAGCTGTGTTAATGTTATGTGGTGTTAATGCGTTCCCTGATTGGTGTCGTGGTCAATTTCAAGCTACTTGATTAAGAAAAAGAACGATGTTCGCCTGATGTTGATAACCTGTTATGGTTTTCGTCTTGGAAGTGCGAAATGGTTTTCGCATCTCCTCAGACCTTTACAGGTATTACCATGACTATTGCTTTTTTAATACAGAATTATGAGACAGCAAAGCGTCAAGTTGCAAACCTTTTAAAAACACCTAACACACAACTTGCACAATGAGTCACAACTTGTCTGTAATCATTTCAGAGTGTGCACTCTCTGACCACAAAAGCACACAGGAGAAGTACAGTATTTCACTAAATAGGGGGTATATAAACGTATCTGATGAGCTGATGAGCAACAGTGACTACAAGTTCGAACATCTCATTTTTATTAAATAGACATGTTTTAGATTTATTTTGCATGCCAATGGACTATTAATGGCTCGGTGCTGGACAGCTTCCTTGGGTGTCCCTCCATGACAGCATGACAGCGTAACTGCGCTGAACACTAAACATTACTGAGATGATAGGATTTTGTCATCTCCGGATAAACGGGAGTATCATTGTCTCTGTCAAAGTGAGTCGAACAGTCCTGTGTTTGATGGAAAAACCAGGAACGTTCCAGGCATTTCGAAATTTGTCGAAAGACTCTTCTGACAAAGCACAAATCAAACTTGACAATAAGCATCTGTCATGTTAGCCCCTCTCTCTCTCTCTCTCGGTCTCTCTCTTTGTATCTCTTCGGCACTCCATTTTTCCATCTCTCTTCCTCTGTGCTGTCTGTCCCAGTCGACGTAAACAATACTCTGGCAGTTATTAAGTGAATGATAGTGTGTACACTAAAAGGCGCTGTGTGAATGGGACGGTGTGTGTATTTGTGACCATGTGAGTGTGTGTGTGAGTCAAATCAGTTCACTCTGTAGTGAAGGTGCAGCCCGTTGCCCAGTGTGTGTTTATAATATTTGGAACCTGAGTGACAGTTTGTTCTTTCTCTCTTCCCTGTTTTTTTTTTTTTTTTCCAATCCGTCCTTCCTCTTCTTTCGTGTGTGAAACCCACATCAAAACCGTCGCGTTCGGCTCAGAGCTCTCTCTGTTCTCCACATCAAACGCTCCTTCTGTCTCACCTTCGCCGAACCGAGCAGCGGGTACACATCAGCAAACACAGCGCCGGACACGATTTCGAGTTTCTGACAAGAGCCAGCTGCTGGAGCTATGGTGTGAAGGAAACGAAGGGCCGGTTGTGTGGATACTCTGGAATGTGTGCTTCATTCAGTCTGAAAAATCAATAAAAGTAGCACAGTAGAAACAGCCAAGGAGTAAACAGACAGAGCAAAATGCGTTACGCAGAAGGGAGGGGTTTGTATCTGATAGCAGACAAAATAGAAAACAAGTTTATAAACAACATCTCAGAAATGATGCTGTTACGCGTAATAAGATGCGCTGGATGCTTTTCCTGGGGCTAAAAGTGTAAATTGCTGCCTTGCTAAGTGGCTACCGTTGCAATAGGCCACTAGCTAACCCTGTGGCGCCATCTTGTGCTATAAGCTACATTGAGATTTCTGACGTGTTAACTTCTACTACATAGTTTGTGTATTAAATCGCTGAAGATTTCTTTAAAGGTTGTGGCCTCTTCCGCATCCAGATTGCGATCTCTTTTTTTTTTTTTTTAGCTCC
Organism: Clariallabes melas; assembly: GCA_030014275.1. Lineage (NCBI taxonomy): Eukaryota > Metazoa > Chordata > Actinopteri > Siluriformes > Clariidae > Clariallabes > Clariallabes melas. The sequence continues at coordinate 16,178,633 of JAQMYI010000019.1, forward strand.
TAAATATATCCTTATTACTTATACTATTGGTGTGTCTATCCATCTCTCTCTCTCTCTCTGTCTCTCTCTCTCTCTCTGTCTGAATTATATGGAGGTCAGGCATGAAATAATCAAAAAGTGCCTGTGGTGTGACTGGATACTTTACAAACACACACTCCTCCTGGTGTTGAGTACAGTTGGACATATTCTCGTGTCCTTAAAAGACCCTAAGAGTCGAAACCGGGCTGGATTTCCCCTACACACCCTGGTAATACTAACACACCCTATCAGTGCAGTGAGGAAAGTTTGCTTTAGTACATTTAGGATGAAACCAATAAGTCACTGGATCTACACTCTCAGCAAGTTTAGCTGTAGGGTCTATATATATTTTTTTAATAGACCACAATTCGTCTGATGATAATAATAATAATAATAATAATAATTATTATTATTATTATTATTATTAGCTATGCCACATTGCTTGAACACACTTGACTCTGGCTGTAACCCTGTGTTTCAGGTGCAGTATACGGACAGACAGACGGACACAGAGTTTGTGACGTATCTCACTCTCTCGCCCGTTCAGATGACGTTCCACGGCATTGGGAGCTCCATACAGGCCAGCCATGACCAGGTACCCAGTTATACACTCCTCCTGTAACAGATTCACGTCATCCCACATCATCCTTCATTATGAGATTCATTTATTCCAGTGTCTCGTTCCACATAAAACCAGTTGTCCCAGTGTCTCCCATCTGTCACTCCTTCCATTTGTGTCTGCGTCTGTCCCTGGCCAATCAACGTGTAATTTAAGTAGTTTATATATTGCCATATAGCAGCCCAAGCTGCACTGAGTAGGCTTTAAGTGAACACAGTGAAACAGAATATGTCACAGGCGGTTGAACTAAAACACAAAAAACGTCAGAGTGCGTTTTATTGTGGTGTTTGTTTAAAATGGTTGCTAGGGTTATGTTGGGATTATATTCCTCCATAACCATAAGGCTCAGCATTTGATCAAAACACTGACTCGAGGCTGTTGTTGGGACCACATTCCCATCGGCCAGAGAACCGGACAATAGCAAATAGTGTTACCATGACAACAGTCATAGAGGATCTTGAATAATTGACTTCATGCACATGACCAAAGGTACTTGCTGGGATTGTGTGCGTTTATGCTAAGGGATTGGCCGCTCACACACAGAGTGCATATCACTTTTACTGGGACTGACGGATATAAAAGATATAACTCCTTCACTGGGACTGACAGCCGCGAAAGCCACGCCTCCTTTACTAGAACTGACAGACACAAGTTTCACTGGGATTGACAAACACAAAGTAACACCTCCTTGACTGGAACTGAAAAACATAAGCCACGCCTTTTTCACTACAACTTACAAAGACAAGCCTCATCTCCTTGACTAGGACTGGCACACACAAGCCACACCTCCTTGACTGGGACTGGCACACACAAGCCACACCTCCTTGACTGGGACTGACATAAACCACGCCTCCTTGACTTGGACTGACAAACACAAGCCACACCTCCTTGACTGGGACTGACAAGCACAAGCCGTGCCTCCTTGAAAAAGACTGACAAACACAAGCCACGCCTCCTTCAAAGGAGTGAAAAAACAAGGCACGCCTCCTTCACTGGGACTGAAATAAGCCAAACCTCCTTGACTGGGACTGACAAACACAAGCCACGCCTCCTTTACAGGAACTCAGAAACACAGAAGCCACTGTCTTTCACAATAAGTAATGAAAAACAAGCCACACCTCCTTGACTGGGACTGACAAACTCAAGCCACACTTCCTTCACTCGGACTGACAAGTACAAGCCACACCTCCTTTAAAAAGACTGACAAACACAAGCCACGCCTCCTTCACAGGGAGTGACAAACACAAGCCACGCCTCCGTCACAGGGACTGACAAACTCAAGCCACACCTCCTTGACTGGGACTGACAAACACAAGCCACGCCTCCTTCACTGGGACTGACATAAGCCACACCTCCTTGACTGGGACTGACAAACACAAGCCATGCCTCCTTGACTGGGACGGACAAACACAAGCCACACCTCCTTGACTGGGACGGACGAACAGAGGCCATGCTTCTTTTACTGGGACTGACAGGCACAAAAGTCATTCCTTTTTTTTCTGTCCGAGCTATTATTCCTCAAAGCAATTACAGTAAAAATGTCATGTGTGCGGGTGTGTGTGTGTGTGTGTCTTTGTGTTAACTTGTCCATGCAGAAAATGTGCTGCTTATGTTACCTAATCTAAACATGGGATGCCCTTTTGTTCTGCCCTTCAGTGCTCCCGCTCTGTTAAAGTGCACATTCTGCAGACGGGGGATTCGCAGCCACTGAAGTCAAATTAATGCAATTAAGGCCACAGTCTTGTTTCTGACAGGAGCAGTAGTGCGTGAGTGCTTGTTAGAGAGCGTTTCTTCCTTCAGATTACAGCTAAGTGGACAGATGTTGAACCAGAACCGTACAATGAATTGGATTTTGAAAACAAGCTAATTGAGATTTAATAACCATCGTGCCGCATTCCGTTCCACAATAACGTTTTGTTTTGTGTTATAAATTCATTGATAGCGGAAAGAGAGACTCTGATCAAGAAGAAAAGTAGCTCCACTTTGGAAACACTTTGGTTTCAAGGAGGTTGACTAAAGAACAAGGCGCTCCAAAAATATACGCACTCTAGCTTATTTCAATCAACTTTTAGAAAAAACAAATACATCATTTTTCAACATAATCTCTTTGCTTTTCAATGCACTTTGTCCATCTGTAAACAAGCTTTCGTATTTTCTCATCAAAAATGTTTTCGGCTGAGCCGCGAGCCACGAATGCACCGCTGTCTTCACTTCTTCATCGGAAGTTGCTTTCAGGGGACCAAACGCGTGAAAGTCCAATGGAGCAAGATCAGGATTATAGGGAGGATGCTTTAACACCTCAGAGCGAAATGTAGGCAGAAGTGTGTGGACGTGCATCTTCATGCAAGATCACTACACCCTATGATAGCAATCCTCTGAGTTTAATACAAAGTTTTGGCTTCAGATCTTCAATAAGCATCTCACTCTAACAAGCATTGTTGATTGCTGAACTTTTTTCCTGATAATGTTCCAATTCTGGCCTTTGAGAATCCCAGAAAACTGTAAGCACCAATGTTCAAGCTGATGGTTGACTTATGAACTTTTTCCTTGGTTGGTGATTGAGGATGTTTTCGTCCCATACTCTGTTGCTTCCTCTCAGACTCGTAGTGATGGGATCCATGTCTCATCACCTGTAATAGTTCAGTTTAAGAAACTTTCACCCTCCTTAGAGTGTCCAAGTATATCCAAACACTTCTGTTTAGGCTCTTCCGTGAGTTGTTTCAGGTCACACTGTAGTTACAAATGAACTGATGTAACACGTTCACACCTGCACAGCAGTGACCGGGAAGACAGTAGCCTTGAACGGAAAGTGCTGATAAGACAGCAGAAGTTTTGATATAACCAGAATACGGATCATTTGTGACTCATCCACTGTGTGTGTGTAAGCATTTTTCTTACAACATTTATCTTTTAATTACTTTTCAGTTGTTATATTTCAAGTTCAGTAAACGCATGTTTCACAGTGAATGAATTATTGTTTTTAAAAGTTGTGAAAGGGGAGTGGGTTGATCATGAACTTGTCTTTCTTCAAGTAGTACTGTATAGTCAGTGTTTTATGCTGATTAGCGAATAATATCTATCTATATGTACCTTTCTGAAGGTATGCACAGGCATTTTGTTCCAGTCTGCATATTGACCAAAGAATTTGTGAATGTCATAATTGAGCAGCTTTATGTTGTACTTATAATTATGGCAGGGAATCCTATATAATTGATATAATTGATAAGTGATCACACATGGAGTGCGGAAAGTGTTCTTTCACACTTTGCTTAGTTGACTTGTATGAAGAGCAGGAAGCTAAATCTTAACACCAGATAGGATGTAAAACCTTGAATTTTGTATTTCTAAGTCCGAGACCTTTTCACAAAAATTCATTAGCCAAATTCCAAATTTCCACCATCTGGAAATGACTTGGTTTAAAAGATCACATCAATAAAACATGCTCATACCATATCCTATGAAGTGCATTCATGCTAAAGAAAAAGAAAATAGGACAATGGATTACAACTGTCTCAACAATGGACAACTACCTGGAGATATCTAGAAATCTAGAGCACTGTGTGTAGGAAGCCAGATCAGGAAGTAAAGACTGAGCGGTGTAGGCGTCTCATACTGCAGTGGTCAGACTCCTGTACACGGTGGTTTGAAACAAGTGTGTAGAGGTGTGTGTGTGAGAGAGTGTGTGTGTGTGTATGCTGCAGGCACTCCGATAGTCCAGCTTATCTGTGTAATTAGACATGTTGATGCATTGAAGGCCTGCACGATAAACATTTCCTGGATTTTACAGATATGCTGCAGTTTCAGCTGATACAGTCTATCAACAATTCAGAAAAAAACTGAGTCGCTAAGCATTTTAAGAAAATAATAAGCTGATTATGCCTCCACCAGGGGCATGGCGTACGTATAATCCGAGTGTTCGAATTAACACAGAAAAACATGTACATGTACATGATATGGTGAAGAATACTGTATGTTTGAGATTTTTTTCTCAGGAACAACCTTGAAGAAAGAGAAACTAAAGACTAAAGAAGATGCCGAGAGAATGACTTGGTGATAACAAAAGCTTATTTTTAGGTGGCGTTCTACAACATTTAATGAGAAAGATGTATATCATGGGATTGGAAGTTAAGTTACTTTACAGTAAATGGAAGAAGGGGAAGAATGATGCATTCATTTCAGTTTCTGTCTATTCAGTTTTCCAACCATCAGATTGATCTTGATTTGCGTGCTCTCCGTTTTTATAGCGCACCTGCTGTATAGTGCATGTTGGGAAAATCCCAAGCCTCCTTTAGTTTTACTTTCCCGTTTGACTCAGCTCCAGTTGTTTACAGTCTCTGTTTAGCAGTCTATGAAAGCTTTTCTAAATACTGTATGTTTACTCATCCGCCACTATTCCCGGCTGTCACAAAATCCCGTATTTATCAGGAGAACATTGTTCTGACAGGAAGTTTCACTTTCGCAATGACTGAAAGTTTTCACTGTGACCTTGATTCTCAAATTTCCATTTAAAGTTCATTCATTCAAATGTTTTTGTTTTTAAACTACTAGAGTTCTAATAAGGAATTAGTACTTATTAAGGAATTAGCACTAATTACTAGTCATTTTGAAATCAACAATGGAGTAAAAGAGGGATTTTAAGTAGCGTTTTCCTCTTTTACAGCAATTTGGAAGCAATATTTTATTTTTTTATTAACGAACATAACATTAATAAATAGACCTTTTGAGTAATCAGGTTAGAAATTAAGCAGCACTGTTATGTAAGACATATTAAAGTTTGTCTTTAAATTATAAAAAACAAAAACGTTTATTAATTTCCAGAACATGACCGAACTTATTTTACTACTACTTCTGCTGCTGCTACTTCTAATATTTCTACTACAACTAATACTCTAATTTATGAGATCGTGCCAGATGTTAAGGGGATTGTTGGCCAAATATATAGTTTGATATACTTTAATGGTTGTTGTTTTTGTTTTCTAAAAGTAGATTTTTATTAGCATATGATTAAAGTGTGTATGATTAATGCGGATAATCTTCGTGTACGCTACATCACCCTCCACAACTCCCGCAAACCCACCGACCTTTTCTGAAACCGAATCTCTCCCATCAGCCGTGTTTAAGAGAATCACACCTTTAGTCACAGGGTGGTGAATAAACAGATAGTCTTCTCTCACACACTCATCCCTCCATCATCCAGTTCACTTAGAAAGATGGAGTGAGCCATCAGCAGATTGAGTGAGACAGAGAGACGGGTAGAGAGACAGAAAGTGAGAATGTCTGACAATGTAAACATGAACTTGCAGATGAAGAGGGGTGCGATGAAAGCTGAAGAACTTCAGAGAGTCTGATAGCGGACAACATTAGCAACACCACCTAGTGCCGGGTGATTTAGGGCTAGCAGGCACTTAACACTTTAGATCTTTTTTTCTTTCTTTTTTTTTTAGTGGAGAGGGTAAGTAGGTGATTGTAATTACACACCGGGGGGATTAGTGTCGATGATTAATGACGAAAAGCTCTTCACCCAAAGCTCTCGTACGTCAGACATCTAATGCGGCTTTTAATACAGAGTTTCGAGCACATTATCACACATTAAAGCCCACAAGAAAGCTCAGAGGAAGTTTGGGCTCTGTCCCAAACACTAGCATACACTAGAAGTCTTGTCACCTGAATTCATTAGATGCTTAGCAAGAACACTTTAGAAAGCGTGTGGTTTGGGACAGTGGTAATAAATGCTGCATCACTTTAAACACACCTCGTGCTATCCGAGCTTGCTAAGTAGTTGATCCATTAGTGGTTAGGAAGATGAGGGACATTTTATGAGGGATAAATAAAGGTAGAAAGTAACAAAGGAAAAAAGAAAAACACATGCGAATAAAGAAAAAAAATACAGATGAGAAAGATGGAATGAAAGAAAAAGAAAAAAGGGAAGAATAAAAAAGGGGGTAAACAATGATTTCAGAACCAAAAAAAAGAATAAGCAAGAATGTAAGAACAAATGAAAAAGAAAAAAATTGCAACAAGAAAAAGATTGTATGTTAGAAAAAGAAAACAGCAAAAATAAAAAGCCATATAACATGACAAAGGAAAAAAGTACGGAATAATATGGAATAAAAAAAGAATAAAGTAAAAGTAAAAAAGAATGTAAAGAACAGAACAAATTAAATAAATCTAATCTTTTTTGTATAAACTAAGAAATAAGTAAAAAGAAAAAAGAATGAAAGAACAAATGAAAAATAAAAAAATGCAAAAAAATTTAAAGCTATTTAACATAAGCAAAGTAATAAAGAATGAAGTAAAAGTAAAAAACAGAATGTAAAGAAAGTATGAACAAATTATATAAAACTAAAAAAAAATTTTATAAGCTAAAATGATATAAAAGTAAAAAGAAAAAAGTATGAAAGAATATATATAAGGAAAAATTTATAAAAAATTAAAGAAACAATTATTTTTATGAAAATGATATAATAAAAATTTACATAAGGAATAAAAGTAATAAAGAAATTTCTATTGTATTATAGAGATCAGGTGACGCACCATGACTATGTACAGTGATAACATTATATATATAGTATTGAATCGTGAGACACATTCCGCATTCTTAGACTAAGAAATTGGAAAATAGTTTAAAACCAAAAAACAGCATGCCTCTCTCTGAAACGACTGTTTTAACGTTAAGCGCTCTAGTTTTGGACTCCTCCCAGAAAAAGGTGAAGCGGTGTGAGGAATGACAGTTTAGGAACACTGTGCTGATTAATGTGCTGACTGAGGATTGAATGTCGCACACACACACACACACATACACACGCGCTTTCTCTTCAGATTTGTACGACAAGCGGTAACACTCTGATGTGGTTTAATCCCGTCTATTGTGACTCAGCTGCACGAATCGTTCAGACTTGCACTGAATTACGGGTATTAAAAAGTAAATAGGCTCCCTCTAAACATTTATGCAGCACCGCACCCAAGGCCTCCTCTACATTACCACACGTACACGAACACAAATACACAGCTGCAAGGTAAAATAATTCACAGACCTTAACACATACGCTGCTTGTGGAACAAGCTCACTTGCTTATCATCTGGCAGGTGTGTGTGTGTGTGTGTGTGAAGATGGGTGGATGTGTGGGTGGGGGTTGTTTGTGTGTTGTAGATGATAAAGGCGTTAAGCTGTGCTCAGTTAGGTGTTAAATTTATTAACACTACAGTGCTAACAGGAGTCAGTGTTTAGCCAACAGTCACTGATTGGTGATGTTATAAGAGCGTGTGAATTCACACACACACACACACACACACACACACACACACACACACACACACACACACACAATCACACACATGCATATACATATGCATTGCTGAGTGTGTGCTGATTAATGGCTTCTGCCACTCAGTGCCCTTGAAGTGGAGATTTGGTCGAAAGAGAGCCATTTAAATTTAAATTAAAAACATGTTAAGCAAGCTCACCTACGAACATCATTGGCTGTCGAGCATGTCACGTCATCTAAAAGCTTTTGTCTTTTTCGTTTTCTCATACTAACCTCATACTAGCTTGGTAAACTAATTAGAACTGCACACTCGTTACTTTATTTCTTGCTGCTTTATTGTCTCGCTAACCGCTAGTTAGTCCCACTATATAGCACACAATCGTGCCAGTGCTAGTATTTGTATTCGCATGTTCTTCTTTTATGTTTACCTGACTGTAGCCGCGAGAGACTAATTAACACTTCTCAGGCATATTGGACACAGCTTGAATGGGTTTCCTTCAGACTTCCGCGTCCGCTTTAACAGCGTCAGGAAAACCTAACACTTTTATTTGATACGTGACGCGTGTTTCGTGGTGAAGAGCCTATCAGCATTAATCAACCAACAACAAAACTGTGTCAGAGTATAATTACGGTCAAACACACGAGCGAGAAGATACTGAGTATTATTGTTCAGGGACTCCAAACCATATGCTGATTTATTCACTTTACACTTAATTTAATTTCTTTTTCGGGGAAAAAAAAAAAAAAAGGAGTTCTCATGCCCACACACACAAAACCGCATTCAGGGTGGTTCGCTTTTTGAGATGAGTCCGGCAACCTGAGAATGTCTCCCTCTCTGTGTCTCTGTCTCTCTGTTAATGTAATTTCATGCGTCAGGAAGCAGACATCATAAAACGGGGTTAACATTGGGTACAGACGAGGTGTCACACACTCCTGTGGTTAAAACAAACAGTCTCTTTGTGTGTGTGTGTGTGTGTGTGTGTGTGTGTGTTAATGATCATTCTGTATATAAATCAGGTCTCTAATAATGTGTCTGTGTTGCACTTATGTCCCTTTAGCCCTTTAGTGGGATCTCAGTCCCTTTAATGTCATATTTCCATGAATATGTGTAACAGAGATCATTTTATTTAGAGCACATGTCCCTGTAATAATTGTCCCATGTTGCAGTAAAGTCCCCACAAAGCTGATGTGTTTGCAAATTTGTGATGTGTGTGTATATGTCAGTGATTATATTTTTATTTAATCAGGTCTCTGTAATATTACACCATGCATCCATTTGGGTCTAAAGTCCTTATAAAACTAGTGTATGATTAGATCTAGTGTACTCATAACATCAAAATTTCTGTCCTTTGTGAGTGTGTCTGTATGTTTATAAAACCATGTGTTGTGTATAATCATGTGCCTATATACTGTACAGTGTGTGTCCACAAATCTAGTGCTTGATCTGAGCTCTTGTAATGTCATATTTCTATAAATATCTGTGTTGGTGTGTATGTATGTCAGTGATAATTTAGTACATAAATCAGGTCACTAATTATGTGTCCCTATTGTACTAATTTCCATATACGCCCAGAGCTCGATTCCATTCACTCTAATTTTAATTTAAATTTAATTTTATTACAATTTAGTGTAGGTGTGTTTGTGTTTAAACAATAGTCATTTTGGTCCATGTTGTAGTCACCACAGTGTGTGATTTGTGTCCCCATAATGTCAAATTTCCATAATTGCATTTGCACGTTTCTGGCATCTGGGCATCAATGATCATTTTCTGTATAAATGCATCCATGTTGTACTAAAGTCCTCCTAAAGTAGTGTGTGATCGGTGTGTTCATAATGTCCACATTTCTGTTGTATGTATGTCTTTGCATGTAAGTCTGTTCTGTGCCTATATACTGTATATAGTGTCTCCCCTTAAAACTATTGTATGATCTGAGTCCCCTAATGCCATATTTTTATGAATGTCAGTGTCTTGTGTGCATGTGGCCATGATAAACTAATGTCCCCTCAAAGCTGGTGTGTGATCTCAGTCCTCTCAATGTCATTTATTTGAATGTGTGTATGGTCAACGTTTGTTGTGTGTCTGTATATGTTTCTCTATGTCCGCCTGTCTATGTCTGTCTACGTGTTTGTCAGTTTCTCTGTCTGAGGTCCGAAATTCAACGATTAATCATACTTTATTGCTTTTTAAATCTTACGATATCACGTTTTATTATTTTGTGCTCGCACCTGTTTTTGGCAGAAAAACAACGTCCCCTATCTGGTTGATTTAAATCCCTAATAATGGTATTGGTTCTTTCGACCTAAGCAGTCGTCTTTAGTATTCTCACATTCAGTACTTTACTATTTTGCAGTTCATTCTTCAGTTAAATGAGACTTTCAATGTTTTTTTTTCTGTATTGCAAAAGCCATGGAAATGAAGTGAAATGACAATGGTAATAACAAAAAAAATGTCCATAACTGCAGTGACGGTACTGTATGTTGGTTCTGTTGTGCAAGAGAAGTGTTTGAACTGTGGCGTAGCAGACAGACTGATAGACTGCGAGCAGGGGGTGATTTATATCGGCGAGTGTGTGAGGGAATGTTTGGAGAGGCGCAGAAGGCCGTTAACACTCTGACCCCTGATACAGCGAGCAAACGCAGGAATTCTGGAGGGAAGGGGAAAAAAAAGAGATGAGATGAGTCGCATGCACAGACGCCATGATCTGTTCTTTTCGTTTAGGGGCAGCTGTGCAGCCCTACTCCCATTCCGCACTTCCCCCTGAGCCCATTCCCTAACCTCATACACCCCCCACCCCCCCAACCGCAGTCCTGTTTTTCGGATTTACAGCTTTTCTCTAGTTCTAATTAACGCCGTGTTAATCGCGTGTTAAATCCCGTCGCCTGGTGTTTACTGTCTGTTTGCCGTGTTGTAAAGTTGTGTGAGGGAGCTCATAAACTAGAGTGTGTTAATGTGGATTTAAAATGGTGTGTGAAGTGTGTGCGAGTGTGTGTGTTAAGCACTGCAGACTGAGCATGAGCTCCTGCGTAAGGGCTAGATGGGCAGATACTTGTACTGGTGGATCTGAGTCTGATAGGGGTCTGAGTGCAATAAAAATAATAGTAATAATAATACATTTTACGTGCTAACCAGCTTGACCTAGGATACACCAGTACACCTCAAAGGAGTCACTCAAATTGATATGTTAGCAATATAATAAATGTCCCGACTAAAGTAAAGGTATTAAACATTTCCAGTTCCCTATGAAGGAGCAGCTGCATGTTAGTGGCAGTCCTAACTGCAGGATCGCTCAATTTAAGAAGAGCGCTGAATCCCTGCAGGTCTCCAGAAAGGCCTCAGACCCCTAAGGATTATTATTAAGCTACTGCTGAATTTCAGACACATTGAGGAGAGAATGGCCTTTTTTAATCCCACAATGATGTGATAGTCCTCAAATGTACAAGTGTTTGATTTAAGGAGGGATTACAAGGGGGAGATGATTGCATAGTGTTTTAGAAACTTAAAATGAGGATGATAAACTAATGTCCCCTCAAAGCTGGTGTGTGATCTCAGTCCTCACAATGTCATTTATTTGAAAATAAGCATATAGGGAGAAATTTTTTAAATAACTTGAAAAGAACATTAATGAACAACTTGCAAAAGAGACTACTGTCTCAATGTGACTACTCTGGTAAAACAAAGGGGAAAAAACAATATTTCATTAATGTTCAGTATTGCATTATGTTCATTTATGAAGTATAGTAATAGTTGATTATTGCGATTTTTGCGTTTAATTTAAGAATAGATGTAACAAGAAACAAATGTCTATAACATGAGTAAGACTGTTAGCTTTTTTTGTAAGAAAAAAAAATGTGACAGCATCATTTTCTTCACACAGACCAAATACGGTTGTGGATGTGGTTGTAAGATTTGCATATTATTACCCCATAAAATCTACTCTACCTAAATTAATTATTTTGCTATAGAAACATGTCCCAAAGTTTATTATTCCACTTAGACCACAGGATTTCGCCAGTGCTAAAAAGAATGTTTTACTTTTTTTTATCCAATTACTGTGCTGTCAATGTTGTCAGATTCTATGTTTAAAATACTTGCTTGTAACACTTATATACGTGATTATTAGGGATGGGAATCACCAGACCACCTGATATGATATCCCAGGTGATACCCAGGTTCTGATTCGAGAGGTATTGAGATTCTATAAATATCACACTTTTAGAAATATTCTGATTCTGTTTTGCAAATAATTTGCCCGCACCACACAAGATGCTATCCTGTGACCTCATTACCAAGCGACATTCTGTATGCACAAATTCACTTTTTGTTTGCTCAGCCTCTTATTCGTGCCCCCACACATGCTCTGTATTCATCAGGGTCAGATAATCAGATTATGCTGCAAACCCGCCCAAATAATATACAATCTTGGACATATACAGTAGATAAACTATTTTTGCATATACATTCTTTCATTAAAATGCGCCTAAGTTTAATTACCAGCATAAGATGTATTTTCCAGACAAAGTTAATATAAGTTGTCCAGCTCCTGGAAGACTGCCTTATCTGGCAACACTAAAATGAAAGCGTGTCTCAATTGTTTTCTACAAGTTAACAGATGTGTGAGCTATGGAGCACTATTACGCTAAACAAACATTATCAGTTCAAATGTTCATCAGATACATTTGTCAAATAAAATTGTAATAATTAATCATTAACATCCCTAATCACAACCCTTTCAAGTGGTAAAAAACTGAAAACACCAAATCCTCTCCTTGTCTCTGAAAACTTGCCCCGAGATCCCAAATAAAATCCAAGATTCACAACACTAGGCCACCGATTTTACATCATTTCACTGGAAGCTGTTTGTAATGTGTCAATGCTTGTGAAGTTTTTTTTGCAACCAGAGCATCCTTCGAGAGAAAAATTTCCAGTGGACCCCTTTATGACCGTAGCACGGATTTGTTGGAAAGAAAACTGAGGCAAATTTCAACACCATCTTGTTAATTTATTCAAACTGTTAAATCTTTTTATTGCTGAACGCAAGACTCATGCAGATGCAGAGTTGATATATTGCGCATCAGCCAAACACTGCATTGGACTTTGGACGTGAGAAGTCAGAGGTGGGAATTACATCATTTTCTACACTTTTTCACACTTGCTTCCTTCAAACTGTTTCTGAAAATCACAGAATTATGGGGAACATATGGATAACGAAGGCCAAAAAATGAATAGAAAATGGAAACTGAGGACTCAGGAAACTGAGGACCGAACTAATTAGCCTTTGTTGTCGTGGGAATCTGAGCATTCCCTGTCAATGGTGTATGGAGTGAAGAACGGAGGAGTGTTAAACGTTATCTGACTGCACAGTGTCCAGTTACTGTGACACACACACACACATAAACACATGCAACTGTGTAAAGTGACCTGTGGGGACTCAGTGTGTGATCATTTATGCTCCTTTAAGGGTCTGTTATCTGTCTCGGCTGTCTCTCTCTGTCTTCCACTGTAAGCTAGCGCCACATGGAGCATCTGCTAAATAATCCAAATTCCAGATTTTTTACCTGCTGATGGAATTTAAGGTCACAAAAATCATTCCCAACGGACAGAAAATCGCTCTGTTGAGGAAGCCATAAATTACACACACACACACACACACACACACACACACACACACACACACACACACACACACACACACACCACAACAGTATGGATCATTTTACCGAGAAAAAGAAACCAATAAAAAGGCTGGATGAAAGCACTCGACTTTTGGCTGTTCAGGGTCTTATATAAATTTATATTCATTCATTTATTCATTTTGAGGGCTAGGATTTTGCCCCATTTGGTCACACACATGATTCCCACCAACCAGCTCAGTCCTCTTTTTTCATGAAAGGCACAGGGCAGAGTAACACACTCAGAGGACAGCGCAATCAGCCCTCTTCCACATATTTGATCACACAGGTGCCTGTGATTGGCTAGTGTCAGCGGTGTGATACTATCCTTCCCATCCACATCGACAGGATAGAAACTTAACTTGTTTTCAGTTTTAGCCCCAATAGAATATTTTGTCTAAATAGGTTTAGCTGATTCGATAGATTCATTCTTATTAAAATAAGCTAAGCTAATAATTTCCTTACTCATTTAGAACTCCTTATTTCTTTTTTGTTCTTTCCTGATATGGTTTGATGGCCAAAAAAGATGCACACACACATACTTTGTTAGACAGCCACGGAATTCCTTCAACAACCTTATGCAATGTCAACATTTATTTCCATCCAGATTTGCAATAATTTCTCCCGAGATGTTGTGTTGTTGATGGGAGAATCAAACCAGTCTCCAAAGTATTCCCCAGCACATTCCCAAGACAGACCCATGGTTAAATGTCAGGACTCTGGGATGACCAGTTCATGTATGAAAATAATTCCTCATGCTCTCAGAACCACTCTTTTACAATTTGAGTTCTGGAATATGCCTGTTTCATCAGGGAAGAGAAGAATAACTCCATTGACATGATAACCTGGTTATTCAGTAGATTCAGGTCAGCAGCGGACTTCATTTTATTGCCACATTATGGTGCTGAGCCAAGACTTGACCAACTGAAGCAACCCCAGATCATAACACTGCCTCCAGAGGCTTGTACAGGGGCCACTGTGCCAGATCGCTTCATGCGCTTCCCTTTCCTACCCTGATGCACCCATCCCTCTGGAATAGGGCCAACCTGGACTCATCAGACCACATGACTTCTTTCCATTGCTCCAAAGTACAACCTTTATGCTGCTTTTTTTGTGTCTCACTAAAAAGTGGTTTTCTTATGGCCACACAGCTGTTTCGCGCCAATGCTGTTGGGCTTTTTTTTGGCACGTTGTGTGTTGAAATGCTCTAATTTTCACTATGAATCATAGCTCTGATTTCTACTGTTGATTTTTATGATGTGACATCACCATGTTTTTAAGTGGTCACTGATCACGGTCTTTCCTGACCACATTTCGTCTGTAGAGTTGACGGTTCAGCCCTATTCTTCCAGGTTTTATTAGCGTCTTGGACTGTTTTTAACCCAATGCCAGTAATCTCATTATTTGCTTTCTTTGCTTAATGCAGATCAATAGTTCTTTGGTCAACTACAGATGAAAGTAATGAATCTCAATAGTGCCTCCCCAGCCCTCTAATCTGTTTTAAACGTATGGCTTATAAGTAGTTAAGGCTATGTGATATGTGAGAGTGTCAGATAGAGAGATTTGCATGTTCAATTTCATACTGGATAAATGTCAAGAGGATTCCCCTTAGCCCTGAAGCAACATACACACACACACACACTCACATGCTGCCATACATAAAGATCGCATTGTGTAATGTGGAAAGCTGTGGGTGGAACGTGTGTATGTGAGAGCAAGAAACCCTGAATGAAAACACACATTCTGAGAGGAGGAAAGGTCTGACCCTCAGATAAATGCTGTACACATGCAAATCATACCGGTGTTATCATGCTAAGTGGGTGGGGCTTTGACCTACCTGCCACGTGGCAGTGCAGCATGGGTGTGTAATCACTGTAATCACTTCCTCTATTTGCATGGGTAATAAACTGAGACTTGATGAGACTCTATCAACCAGTCAGTTGGGGTTGTAATCAGAGCACGCTCATTAATGGTCTCATTCAGCATGACGCTCCAACACCCCCACATAGCTCTAATGTGCGTACAGACAAGATTTGTTCTGTTTCACACTTTATTTCCATAAAATTCAAATATAAGATGGCATACCTTGTCATCGTTATTGTGAACTTTTATAAAAATTGTAACTTATTAGCTAAAACATCTTAGCTAAAGAATTTTTCGCACTCCAGTTATATCAAAACTTCTGTTGGCCGTATTGTCTTATCGGCACTTTCCATTCAAGGCTACTGTCTTCCCAGTCACTGCTGTGCAGGTGTGAATGTGTTACATCCGTTCATTTGTAACTGCATTGCGAGCAAAAATGGATGGAAAGAAGAGCAGTCTGCAGTGATTAGTTTTTTATTTTGGTCGTTATTTATCGAAGACTTTATGTGGGTATTGATAAAGTGTTTGGATATCTGCAAACAAAATATGGATCTATACTGTAAGGAAGGTGAAAAGTTCTTAAAGATAATCATTACTCACGGCAAGACGTGAATTCATCGCTACGAGCCGGAGAGTAAACAGCAGTATGGAGTATGGAATGGAAACGTCCTCAATCGCTGACCAACAAGTTCTCAAGTCAACCATTGGGAAATTGAGGCTTACAGTTTTCTAGGATTCTGAAGAGCCAGTATTAGAACATAATCAGGAAAATATTCAACAATCAACAGTGCTCATTACAGCAAGATGCTTATTGACGAGCTGAAGCCTAAACTTTTCACTGGACTGGATTTTTTCACTGGACTGCTAACCGAGGACGTGATTTTGCATGACTATTGAGTTTTGAGGTGATGAAGCATTTGATTTTGACTACCATATGTTTGGTCCCCTGAAAGCAGCTCTAAGAGGACGGAAATTCACTTCTGATGAAGTTCTGAAGACAGCAGCGCATTCGTGACTCGCAGCTAAACCTAAAACATTTTCAATGAAGGAATATGAAAGATGCTTTTAAATTCTACAGGCAGAGTGGGAATAATTTTTGACTCACCCTCGTACTTCTGAATTTTATTTTAGCTGTTTATTTAAATAAATAACCTTGACATATAATCCATGTTGAAAGTTTGCCTGTTTTTAGTAGTAAGTAAGTTTTTTAAATGGTTTGTGACATCTCAAGGTCTGATTCACGATTCCGGGGGTTAATTTAAAAATAGACGAGATTTTGTTTTAGAGAAAATAATCAGAAAGATATGCTGTAAATATTGAGCAAGGGAACGGAGGACTATGCAGTGAATCATGGTTTTACCAGGTGCTGCTGATAAAGCATATTTCAGATAATAGAAATGTGAGTGCACCACAGTGCACTTGTGCAGAATGCAGACCAACAGGAAAAGAAAACGTGTCTGCTTTTTCAAGGACCAGATTTTGTGGACAGTTTCAGGACTTTCTCAGTGGGTTGATTTTGAAGACCTGCCACCCTGGTTTTGACTGTGTCCTACACGTTCTCTTTAAACGTGTTTATCATAGCAAAGAGTTGGGTTGCAGCATATCTACTATAGAGGTGGAAATCAAGCAGTTTTCTTTTAGGAAAAGTTTCCTTTTCTAGTCATTTTAAATTCTACAGGTATTTTGAGATGATGGATGAACACAGGAAATTAAATGATGTAATGATGTGTTTCTTCACAAGGGTCTTTAATGAGGGACAGGCAAAAATTAAACGTTTGAGACACTGACAACAGTAAAGCTGTTTATACATAACCAGGGTCAGTAAATTTGAAAAATAAATGTCTTAAAAATAACATCTTAAATCTTGCTTTTACATTGATAGTTTTTTTTTTCCATCATAACTTTTTCCAGTAGATCCTGCACCCATATGCGGATGAGGCTCGCGTGAAACTTCATCCTCATGACTTAATTTTAGTAGACCATAATTAAACATCCAGTTTCACTCGGTGAGACTGTGCTGACACTCTGCCTTTCCTCACACCTGTGTGGACAGAAAGAAGGAGAAAGAGAGGTGTGTGAGTGAGCCGGACCCGAAATTCCACGGCTCCCTCCTATCGGCTCCTTTCCTTGTTCCCTCCCTCCCTCCCTCATTCAGTGTGATTTCACAGCTCGTTGAGCCGAGCACTCTGGAATGTCCTGTCTCTGATGAGCGGCCCGTTTGAAGCCGAGCTCATGGGCTGCAGCTGCACCGACCCTCGTAGCCGGAAAAGTTCACTTACAGCAAGTGCAACGCTACCCGCACTCAGCCAGACACACTGTAAATTTACAGCTCAGTCCAAAATACTCACATCCAGGATGATGTAGTGTTCGAGTTTAGAGGCTCTGTCCTAAATTCATGTCCAGCAAGTTACTATATTTAAAAAAACAAGCCATTATCAGGCTTTGCTCTAACTTGGGTTTTTGTCCAGTTAGTGTCCTTACTAGAATATCAGCCAGCTTAAGGCTGTGTCTAAAAATTCATATTGAGTTCTTATTAGCATGTCAGCTCTTTTAGGCTTTGCCCTATATTTATGTTTAGTTAATGTTGTGCCAGAAATACATTGAATATGTTAAGGTCCTGTTAGTACTAGAATGTCAGAATGTCTTAAGGCTATAATTTAAAAATGTTAGAAGCAATTTCCAGTTCTGAAAAATAAAGCCAACCCAATGGTCCTCGATTGACCACTAGGAGCCGGCTCCAAAAGGAGTAAATTCCCATCTTAAACGTTTACACCCTGGTAGAAAAAATGGATCCAGCTAACTGTAATCGTTGTAGTTTAACTTATGAAATGTAGAAGTTGACATGGGACAACGTGTAGGGTTCAGTGATAGAATTGTCACTAGCATGTAGCATTTTAGCGAAGCTAAAGCTAAGCTTGCTAGCTTGTGGTAACTGAGGTAAGTAGGCATGTTCCAACCAAAGCCAGGTGCTGTTCGGGCCACCCGTATGACCATTTATATATGAACCAGGGTTTAAGATGAGTCAGCTCCTGTTGAGATGGCGATGACCAGAGTACCCAGAGTTGAACTTCAAAACTGCTTTTTAGAAAACCTATGGGTGACATCATGGAGGGTTTGTCCAGTTTTTTTTACACAGTCCATGAATAAAAATAACCCTTTAATGTCCTTATTATAAAAAGTAATGTTAAGGCCTTCTCCTAAATATAGGTTCAGTACTGATGCTAGAAAAACATGACCATTAGGGCCCTGTCCTAAACCTCAATTCTGTGTATGTTCAAACTAGAACATGAGAAGTGTATGTAAACTAGTACAAGTAAAATATGTGTATGTAAACTAGTATAAGAAGTTTCATGACAGTCTTGGCCTTGGCAATGATTTCTTTGAACTGGCCCAAGGATTTGGTGTATAATTTATTTTCTGTTTTCTAAAATCAGTACAGGGTCAAAATTATACATACAGGGTCAATAATAATATTTGGTTGACCAGATTTGATTAAGGGTCACCTTTAGCAGAACCTTTTGTTAGCCATCAACAGACTTCCAACAGAATTCTGGTTGAATATTTGTCCACTATTTTGTCAAGAATAGTGTTTATATTGGTTTCTGGCATGAACATGACTTTTATGCGTGAACCAAACATTTTCAATAGCCGTAAAGTTAGCCTGCTTTTCTATTGTTTCTCTTTTTGCTGTTTTACAACCAGCTTTGTACAACCTCGCTAGACTCTAGACACTGGCACCGGTACCGCTCCCTTAGCTTCCAGTTCATGAGAGGGCTGTACCTTGGTGGTTTCTGGTTTGTTCCTGACCATCTGAACCAGTTTCCTCTCAGCTGAGGGTGACAGTTTGGGTCTTGACCTTGGCAAAGTGGATACACCCCCTAATATCCTGTACTTACGTACAATTGTTTCAGCTGATCTTGAATTGTTCCTTGAATTGTTTAAAACTTGTCTTCAATAGACATTCCTGACTTTTGTAAGTCTACCATTCCTCTTTCTCAGATCTGTACTGAGCTCCTTGGACCTTCCCATTGTGCTGTGTGTGGGTCAATACAATGAGTGCTGTCAAACAAACTCTCTAGCCTGAAGACGAAACCAGCTGTAGTCAATCATGATCACTAACAGGAAGTTGAGAGGTCTAGTGCTTGGCAAATTAAAAGACATGTCTGAGCTTTCAGCACCACTGAATTTGTGTGTCTAAGTGGGTGTATGTATGTTTTTGACCCTGATTGTATAATTCTCTGTTGATATCAGAAAAGCCAGGATGGATTAAACCTTGTGCACCAAATTCTTGGGGTTTTCTTTTATTAAAAATCTTGTACAACATCTATAGAAAAAAGACGAAGAATCAATGCAAGCCCAATAGTGCCATGACATTCATGTTCATGGCGAGTGTACCATACTGTATGTAAACTTCTCAGAGGCTCCATGTAGGCACCCATAATGCACTGAAAGTATCATGATTAAGAATAAGAAATGAATACTAAGCGTTATTCTAAAAGAACACAACATGTTCTAAAGTGCTACACATTTTTCGGTTGTGTTGTGCTCCAGTAGTCTGACCTCTGACTTAGTTGTGGTCTTAAGGAAAACCAAATAAAACCATATTTCTACCATATTTATAACGTAGATGACAGAACGAGAGGCTTTAGCTTTGTGTAACAGCTGTACAGGAGAACTGCGGACACTGTGACATCATCAGTCGTGTTAGGTTTCCTCTGATGCAGCCAACGTTGTGTAATAAGAAAAACTAAGATGTGATTTTCCATTCAGCCTGTGGTTTGGACAGTATCACCGCCCAGGTTCTGCTGGGAAAAGACCCACTGCTCTGTGTTTGTGTGCACGTGTTTGTAAGAATGTGTGTGTGTGCGTGTGTCTGTGTGTATGTGTGCGCACCTGCAGAGTGTTTGATTGCGCTGCAGCCGTAGGTCTGTTTATAGTCATGCCAAAGATGCTGAGTGTCACCGGTGCTTAATGGAGAACTAAATGGGCTGTGTCCTAATAACGATGAGGTGGCAAGCAAAACAAATGATGGACTTGGCGATCAAAGGGCAGCAGGGAGCCGGCACTGATTCTCTTGGATTGGGACAGAGCCTCACAGTGGTGGGAAACTCTGCTGGATCATGAGGGGAAAAATACGTGCACACGCACACACACGCACACACACACAGCGTTTGTGCTTCATCCAAAACAGCAAGTGATCAGGTCAGATAATATGGATGAGACACACACACACAGTCTTCTAAATTATTCTAAATGCCGAGCATTATTAAATTCAATCCCTCACTCATTTGAGTTTCTACCGAACAGTGGGAAATTCCCTGACATTCAAACCTCTGGCTGCGTCCCAAATGCTGCTACTGCTTGATAGAAAACTTCCTTTCTTAGATTTACCTTAACGAGTAAACTTGAAAGAGCGTGTGCTTTAAGGCTTTAACTCATAAACTCATTTTTATCAGCAAGTATAAAACATGAACATTTGATCATACAATTTCAGTCTTTTAATTTGTGATAGAGCGTTAAATAAAAGGACTGAGGTTTTTGTAATTACACTAGCTGAAGTTCCAGTGTTGAGCAAAGTGTACTTTTGTACAAAGTGTAGTATTTATCAAACATGAAATCTGAAGACTAAAAAACTCATCAGATTTGTGTGTGTGTGTGGTGTGTGTGTGTGTGTGTGTGTGTGTGTGTGTGTGTGTGTGTGTGTGTGTGTGTGTGTGTGTG
>JAQMYI010000019.1:16208336-16218714 GCA_030014275.1 Clariallabes melas
TTCTTTGTGTTTATTTGATTCCTGTTCAAGACACTTCGATAAGAATGGCTGTATATTGTTAATATAGGCTACAGAGTAAAAAAAAAATTTACAGTTTCGATTGTTAGTGTGCCTTGTGATATTTTTTCAATTAAAAATGTACCTTGGCTCAAAAAAGGTTGAAAAACACTGCTCTACTGTATGTTCAGGAAACACCGGTCTATATGTAGGCCTGTGTTCCTAACCAGTGCTGTCTCCAATCCAGTCACGCCAACATCCATAAAACAGGCCTGTGTCCAAGAAGCAACCTCTGGTTCTGAAAAAAATTTGTCCAATGTGAGAAAACATGCAGTTCCTCAAATGACCACTAGGTTCCAAGAGTGTGCCAATCTCCATAGAGGCCATGTTAAAATATCCAACTTTACAACTTTACAACAGAAATAATTGTTTGCAACCTGGTCCAAAAAAAAGTATCTCTATTGATAGATTTTCTATTCACGAAAACTATACAGGGGTGATTTTTTTTTCAATATTAAGCCATAAAATAAACAAACTAAAAGCTCATTTGCACTACTCTTATTTGCACTGTTCTACTTTGCACCATATCGGCCTTCTGTCATGTTATCTGTCCCTTTTTGCAGGACAGTTAGTCATTTTTATCACTGTGTTAGTCTTAGTTTGTTAGTCTTATTTAAGGTTTTTTTTAATTATAATTTAAAAATTTTACATTTTTGTACTTATTGTATTGTATTTGCAAGGGGACTGAGAGTAACATAATTTAAATTCTTTATATGTATGTACTGTACTGTACACGTAGCAGAATCGACAATAACATTAACTTTGAAATTATGCATAATTAGGAGAGTGAACGATTTGAGTGATGGCTGCATTGCAGGTGTCAAACCGCTAACTGGTGATGCTATAAATCTCTTCAGCTAACCAGCTAACTGGAATAATTGTAGTTTAACTTAGCACAGAAAATGAGTTAACACGGGAAGACGAGCATTATATGGAAGACGGAGTTTAATCAAATGCAAAGTAACTCTTCTCTCCACCTATTTCCCATTTATGGATTAACCAGTGTTTAGGCGGCATCAGCTCCTGCCAAGATGGCGATGACCAGAGCTCGGAGCGCTCTCCAGAAAACCTACGGGTGACGTCACAGAGGGTCTTTTTTCATATAGTCTACTATGGCTGTGTCCCTTAACGCAACAAAAGACCTTTATTGAGGAATAAATTCATCTGACCTTAAAACTCACCTTATTTTATTTGCCTCTTTGCTGATATTTTTTTATTTTTGACTCCAAATATGGCCAAAGGATCTTAGATCTAGGTTTTATAATATTTCAAGTCCTGACTAATGGGAATGGAATGCAGGGAATGCAATGATGTATTGTTTAGTCTTCACCAAACAATAAATTAGGGCCTGCTGTTGTAGGAAAATAATCAGTGATGGATTTGAGTAATCTGACCCCACCCTGAAGTTTTCCCATAACAGGACCCACTAACTGTTTGTTAGCAATTAACATCCTACGTATTTTATTTATTAAAGAATCACATATGTTTTAAATACTTTATAGCTACACACCCATGAAAGTTTTTGCATTTTAATGCTGCATGTCTCACTGCAATGAACGTCAACAATTTTTTTTTTCCCTCAAGGCTAAATCTTTTTTAGATACAGTACAAATGCATTGGCACTGGAGACTCCTTCCAGCAAAAAGAGTCTTTTTACATAAAACTATCATATGATTATACGATTTGCAGCCGGAAGTCCTTTCAGAGCTGCTTACTGTATATACTAAAATAAGCAACACCTTCTAACCAATCAGAATGGAGAATTCAAGCATGCTCTGGAGTTCTTTTTTTCCCCAATCAATCCAATACTGAAGACTGGAAAATGAATGTGATCTGAGAAACAGGTCAATCACGTTCCGTGGTGTTTTACGTCTGTGACTACACCTCCAATAATTACCCCATATGCGTGGAGTTATTAGTGAAGAGTGACGTTCTGGGTGTGTTTGTGTGCATGCGTGCGTGCCTGTGTGTTTTGCAGATCGGTCAAACATCCGGATGGGAAACAGACTAACTCAGGCTCTCAGGACTGCGCAGATCCGAACGCTGTGGTGTAGAAAAACTCGGAGCGTCTTCACGAAACGCCGCCGGATCCCTCGGAACATCGGCACGCGATAGGGTGGACGTGTCTCAACAACATGACGTAGAACAACACACATACTTGCTCTCAGTCTATGTGAAGACAACACTATCTTTATCCTTTAGTTACTATGGAAAATTTAACCTGCTAACAAATGTTGAAAAAGAAAAAAAGAAAAGGAAAACCAAACAAAAAAGAAAAAAAGAGATAAGAACTAACGTGATAACGAGTTAATGCATGGTACTGTGTTGACTTAAGGGGAAATTCAAGTATTATGCATTTCCCCGATCGATAGATGTTTTTTTTAATTAATTAATTTTATTTTAGTCTCTTATGGATTAAGCAGGCCTGTATCATGCAATGGAATTTAATGAAATTTAAGAAATAAAACGTTCTGTAAGGGGGGAGGGGATTCGTACGTTTTTTTTTTTTTATTTCCTTAATCGCAGTGCTTGAGTGCGTGAAGATTAACAGACGATGGCAGTGCTGTAAAAGTTGTAGTTGTTGTCTTCATATATAATCACCCAGCTTGGCATTTATGCTGATGTTCATGTATCTGTACAGATGTGTACGAGTATGACACGAAGGAGAAGAAAAAAAAAAAACAACTAAGGACAGAGACAGAATTAGCCGAGAGGCTCGATGAGGATCTGATCTGTATTATTGTAAATAAAGCAAATCCACTAGATTCACCTCAACTCGGTGTTTTATGAGTGTCAAGATTTCCTGCAGCATTCCTCCTGTGCACCGTACCTAACAATGTTTCAACTCCGCCCCCTGTGCAACCTCATTCATTAGGGTAACCACGCCCATCCATATCTTGCACTCATCTTAAATAATGATTGGCTCCACACTAACCATGTTCCGTGTCTTACTTTAACCTGCCTCTCACTTAGTCCTGGCTACTTCTCCCCCACTCGATCTTAATCCTTCAGACTAAGACCCCCATCCTCTTCACCTATGTAACTAACTTAACTACCCTGACTCCGCCCCACACCATGACCCCGCCCACAGCGGTCACTACCAGTCGTAAATGTTCCCTGGTGGATTTGCGAGATGTTTCACAGTTATCGTCGCGTGCTAATTCTGTTTCTGTGTTTTCTCACAGCACATCTACACCCTAAACGCTGTGTGTTGTATCGACTTAATGCATCAACTGAGTGCTTTTTAATAAACCGCATTCTGGAGAAGTTTAACCAAGAGAGCCTGCATAGATTCTCCTTCCAAACAGCTCGATTACTTGAATCTTGAAGTTTCACACACCATTTATTTTTTTCTGCGTTTAAATTTTGAGGAAGGAAATGCCAAAAAATCACAACACTTTGTGCTGAAAAGGTGTCTGTGTGTATGTTTGTGTGTGTGTATGTGTGTCTGTATTTGCTGTTTATCATCCTTTTAGGCCCAATCCAATTTGAGCACAGATCTGAGAATTTGTGGCTTATGTAGCGCAAAATAACATAAATGAACTTGAAACTTGCACCCTGCTATGTCACTCGAGCAAACATTAGTTTCTATGTCCTGCTAGTACACAAAATATTTTTTTTGATTAGGCAGTGGTACAGTACTGAGCAAAAGTTGGTGACTCAGTGGAAGCTTTCTCATCTGACCCAGGTTTTATTCCCGCTCAATGCCCAAACCCCTGCCACTGGAAGCAGTACCGGTCCCAAGTCCAGATAAAATGGAAGGGTTGCGCCAGGAA
Organism: Clariallabes melas; assembly: GCA_030014275.1. Lineage (NCBI taxonomy): Eukaryota > Metazoa > Chordata > Actinopteri > Siluriformes > Clariidae > Clariallabes > Clariallabes melas. The sequence continues at coordinate 16,212,170 of JAQMYI010000019.1, forward strand.
GGACATTGGGCGTGAAACCTGCGCCAAGTTGTGTGAGGATCGGATGTTCCACCGTAGCAACCCTTCGATGGGAGCAGACGAAAGTCCAACAACATTACGGAAGAATATTTGCATGCCTGTAAAGAAAGCTACATATTACAGATGAAAAAAAACAAAAAACTAAAAGGCTCCTGGATTTTACTTGAAAGTAGAAAGAAGAAAGTGTAACAAAGTTAACAGAAGAATGTCCAGCACACTCAGTAAAACCCAACAGCTGTTTTACCTATAGCACTGTGCAAATGTCTTGGGAACAAACCCAAGAAAAGATGCTTTTGAAAACATTTCTACATAAAACAATCTTTTACAAAGGTGACTAAAGAGTAATAAAATAAACAAAGTCAGTATTTTGTGTGAAAACTCTTTGGTTGAAAATAATCAGTCATGTTAGATATAGATTTGTTCAGCTTTGTAAGTAAAACAGCTGTCAGGTTTTACTAAGTGTGCTGGAGAATATGCCAAGAGTTCTTCTGGTAACTTTTTCACACTCATTCATTTCTATTTTAATTTTTGTTTGTTTGTTTCTATCTGAAAACTGGTCTGTCATGTAATATGTTGCTTTATTTACAGGCATGCAAATATTCTTATGTAATTTCCTTTTAATTTATTTAATAATTTTTAAGGTATGTTTGGAAATAGTAAATGATTCTGTGCATGATAAACATGTATAACAACATTTGTACTAGAGATAATAAGATGCCTAAGACTTATGCACAATACTGTACCTCCGTGGTTAAAGTTCTGTATTAGTGATACAACAGGTTGTAACCTTGACTGTCAGGGAGTCTCTCTTGGTCCCTTGAGCAAAACCTTTAATTACTTCTATTATTAAGGCACCTAGTTATCGCATGAGGATAAAATAATGAGCGCTTTCTAGGAAGTCATTTTAAAAAAGGAAATAAAATAAATGTTTTGAGTATTAAAAAATTACCCAAGATCATGTTTTGTGCCTCCTCTTTGTATGCAAATGACCATCTTCTGCATGTCTCAAACAAAAATTGGCTCTTACAATTTATGATGCAGTAATTCTATCTTTTATTTAGTATGACATTAAACCAATTTCATGAAGTTCGGCTTCCCTGTGTTATTAAATAATTTTGTAAAATGTGTTGTATAACTTTTTAGAGGAACTTTAATTATGAACATTATTAATTATGAAAATAGTTCCCATGTTGTTTTACGTGTTTTTTTTGTTTTGTTTTTTGTTTTGCCAAATGTGAACAATAAAACAATAAAAGCCCAGCCTGCCATGTCCTCTGTACCAAACAATAGTCCTTGACGAAAGATTTGTATGGGGACATTACAGTACCAATGTTATTAGGACCTTCCTGATGGTTGCTAAAGGTCCTAGTTTGGTTCCAGTGTAACGTTCCAAAACAGACGTAAATATGACCTTCGGGGAACATTTTTAAGATTAAATCTGTAATCTAATGTTGTGGGGGCATATCGGGAACATCCCTCCCCAAGCGTAGCGGTATAATTTTTTCCCAGAACATTCCCCTGGTTACTGCTGCTGTGGATTAGATTAAAAAATTTTTAAAAACTGTAGAGATTGACCGTATGTTCCTCACTGGCTCAATAGCAACACCTTCGCCCTATCATCTGGAGGTCTGAATTGAAATGCAGAGAGATACAAGGTGCTGCAGCCATCTGTGGAAAAAGGAGCAAAAAAAAAAAACAGTTACATAAAAATATAGAGCAGCTCTCACTGTATGTACATTTAGTCCTAAGTAAAGCGTCCACGGGACATTCTCCAAGCATTCACTTTCAGTTTCCCCAGTAACTTCCTGGGAACCCTACACAATGACTTTTTGGGGACATTTGCATTTGTAGGGGACCCAAGGGGATAGCCCATCAACATCAAGGTTCAACGGGGTGCTTTTCTGCTCACCGTGCCTGTAAAGAGCATTATTAGATTTTCTGTAGCTTTCCAATAAAGGCGAATCAGTCCGTTTTTTTCTCTGCCCTCTCTTATTAATAACATCCTTCCAAAAGCATCTCACTGGATGTTCTTTCAAGCAATTCTGCGTAAGCGCATTACAAGGAAACTGTTGCGTGTAAAAATCTCAGGAGATCAGCAGTTTTTGAGATACTCTGACCAGTCCATGTGGCACCAATAACAAGCTGAGATCACGTTCTGATGTTGATTCTGAAGACCAACTCTTGTGCTTGCTCTGTCTCTGCATGATTTTTACATTGTACATGATTCTACATGTTTGGTTGGTTGGATAATTGCATAAATGACGACAATAGGTTATTTTTCATGGGTCATAAGTTTCCCTAATTATTAATTATAACTAATAATTAGTTATAGCCCAATTTGAATGAAACTGCATCATGTAAACACCTCAGTTGGAAGTGTCTGACCCGATCCGGAAAGATCAGAATACATTTTCAATCAGAATGAGAGTGGGAGTGTAAATCCTTGATAATCCGTTCATTATGTAAATATTAGTTGTGCAAACACTTGATCTCTCCCGTTGGACTAAATATATTCTTTCTGTGCATGTTTGCCCCACGTGGAAGTAACATTAGGTGACGTGACACGTTTCCATGAGGGACGTTTAACTTCCGTTCCTGGTCAGTAAACACCATGAGAAGAAACAACATACTTTTAACTGTCTTTACTTTGGATTTTCACCCACTTGATGAATTTCTTTGAGAAAGAGACACTGATCGGATCGCCAATTCACAACTAAACAGTCATAGAAGAGGCTGAATTGTTGTAACTAATCATAACACAGAAGGCGGGATTTATCGGAAAAGATGAGAAGCCTAACTTTAGAGCTGGAGAAAAATTACTGATTCTATAATATTTATGGCAGATTAAACACTTTTGCGAATATCAAAAAAAGTTATAAGTATTCTCCTAAAGCATGTTAAACACGCATCTTAACAGACCAGAGTTAGAATCTCTAATCAGAACAATTTCAATCCAGTTAAAGAAATATTGTCCACTAGGGATAAGAATCTTCAGTCACAACCTGATACGATATTAACATGATACCTAGGTGCCGTTTTGAATTAAATTACGATTCTATAAATATCACGATTTTACAAATAAACCGATTCAATATAAAATTTTTCTCAGATTCTTTTACAATAAAATATAAAAATTATTTAATGACTAAATAAAGACCATTCCTTATAAAATTAGTTTTTTTCACTTAAAAAACAAGCACAGCATTTAAATATAAATATAAAATGACCTCAAATACAAGAGTTTAACATTTAACTTTACATAAAATTTACTCACTCACTCATCTTCTATACCGCTTTATCCTGTATTCAGGGTCGCGGGGGGACCTGGAGCCTATCCCAGGCAGGATAAACCCTGGATAGGGTGCCAATCCATCGCAGGGCACACACACATACACACACCCATTCACACAGTACGGTCAATTTGGGACCGCCAATTAGCCTAACCTGCAGGTCTTTGGACTGTGGGAGGAAACCGGAGTACCTGGAGGAAACCCACCAAGCACGGGGAGAACACTCCATGCACACAGAGATGGGAATCAAACCCAGACCCTGAAGGTGCAAGGCGACAGTTTTAACTACTAAGCCACCATGCCGCCTATGTATATAGACATATATATTATAATTGGAAATTTTGGAAGGAAAAAAAAAATCTAAATTAGTGTTTGCATAAGACTATAAAATTTATTTTTATTTTAAAATAATCAATTAATAATTTTTTTAATTAATTAAACAGTGATTTACAGTTTTATAATTCATAAGAGTTGCATTTAATGATTGTTCGCAAAAAGTTACTTCCTTTTATCACTTACTGTAAGAACTTTAAAAAAAACAACAACAACAAAAAAACATTTGGTATTCAGAAATCCAGAAATCACAAAATGTAAACGTTCTACTAATGGAAAATTTCCTGACACTGAAGACTCCTTCCATCGATCTGAAATAAACATTTACAGTACATACGGTAACAAATTTCATGCTTTGTTAAATTATGGCCTTTTTTTTTTTTATAATTTAAGTTGAATGTTATGCAGCTCTATATAAATGAGTTATAGTAACTATAATGTAGAGATAACAAAAAAGTGTGGTCATTAACACGAAGCTGTGATTTGCAGATACTGTTCCACTGCTGTCTGTCTTATAGAAAAAGAATCGCCTTTTGCCCAATCAGATTCGTCAATTTAGCGATATGATTAGTGACATTTTATACTTTTTTTTTATTGTTTTGTTTGTTAGTTTTATGTGGATGGTATTCTCTTGAGGGATAAAAACATTAGTCTGAGAATTCAGTGAATCATGTTAGCTAAACCAAAATTCCTAAAATTTGCTACATACTGCTAAAGTTGTGCAATTTAATTGATCTTTTGTTGGTCATTTTATTAAAATTTAGTTGGGTAAGTTTTCGATTCAGAATCAATTCACAATTGTTTTCCACGTTCCTCAAATACTTACGTTGTGTAAGAGTATCGCTTCACCTTCTTTTTATTATTATACTTTTGAATTCATGGGGAGTTGTTGCAATACCGCCATCTACTGGAGTGTTAAGCAGAAGCTCGCCAGGAAATAAAAAACGTATCACTTTACACACCATTTCAATGTTTATTAGACAGCCGTAGTAATTTTTAATACTATATTAGCAAATGTAGCACCTTGAAACAAATCAATAAACTGTAGCGCAACTGAATGGAATCGAATTGAAAATTGCATAAAAATGAATCAAAGGTCTACCTGTGATTCACAGCTTTAGTAAATACTGTACATTATGTAAATACTGCTAGTCGTTATGTAAAATGTATTCGTGATTTAACATTATACGTTCATATTATTTTTATATAATTACTTAACAGTGTGCATTGTAAGCACTACTAAGGCGTTATACCAGCTGATGCTATAAATAATGTTTGGTGAATGATATGAGGTATTCTAACATAAATAGATGAATTCTAAGTACTGGGTATTTAAATGGGTGACGATAGTCTTTTACTTATTTATTCATTTATTCATTGAGCATCAGTATACGTACACTTTCTCATGGTCAGGGTCACCATGCAGCACCTGCTAAAGCAAAGGGAAAAAAAGAAAGCTTCTTATATTGTATAAAATGTGCCACTTGTTCCCTTTTGTCACTGCTGACAGCACTTTTAATGAAGCCATGACACACACACACACGCACACACACACAGGCAGGCGACGGAGGCCCGACTCCATTTTATTCAGCGCAGGTAAAACGATCAGTTATCGAGTCAGGCCCGTAGATGAACGAGGAGCTGTGACCGAAGCCACAGCGTTTTCACCTTCCTGCAGGTGGGGAGACGCAGAGGCAGATGCTCCTCATCTGTTTAAGTCAGAGAATTCTCTTAGTGCTGCTTTTTTTTCCACAACATGTTTGCTAAAGCTGACTTGTCCCCCCCCCTCAGAGTGTATGTACGATAAATCACACTCCGGTGAGTCAGCTGTTTCCAACGAGTCATCCAGATGTTTGTCTCAGCTACAGATCTTGTGTATTAAACACTTTTGTTGAGATTTATCTGATTACTTTGGGTTTATTGTTGAACCTTTTTAGCTTCAAATGCTAAAGAGTGAACAGATGTATTTCATATATGCTAGCAACGGCATGTCTCTGTCCAATGTTAGCTGTATTAGCCTCCTTGAGCTAAGAAGTCATTTCATTTACTAGCAACCAGCTATTTGTTATTTATTAAATAGCTTTGCTAAAATTTACCTGATTATCTTGTGTTCATTGATCATAAATAAGAACTTACTAATAAGCAAAGCAAAGCACAGCACTACTGCGACAACTATTTACCTCAGTGCAGCTAGCATTCTTGTTTTGTTAGCATCATTAGGAATAATTGATATTTCCAAATATTTCCCGTATATCATTAGCCAAATTATTATTTTTTTTTTCCTTCCTCTAGTTTTGTTCTTGACCTTCAGTACAAATGTAGCAAACTATTTATTGATTAGCATGGCACAAAACTTAAATGATTGCTAAATAATCTTAGCCCAAATAATTTGTGGAGCTAAAAACATTTTGAAACTCCTCACGTATATGACATGGAGTAAAGTTTCAGTGGTAGAGGTGTTAAGAGATGATAAAATAATTAATTTTTAATTTCCACAGGCTGCGGTTTTTCAGCTAAACTATTTTTGTAAGCAACAGTGCATCATAGCTTCAGTTCAAAGCTATAAATTATTAACTATTTCTTGGTTAATTTTTAATTTCTTTTTTTACAACTTTACCCAAAATATTTTAACCTGAAATTTTATCATGCTATAGGTACCATAGTAGTCTGATGGTACCTGCACAGTGGTATATTAGTACTATTAGTATTTTTTTTCCCCTTTTCTTACAGTATGCTACATAGCCTATATTTCCTCCATCCTACACTATGGTAAATGCTTCTACAACGGTACATGTACTATAGTATGTTACACGGTTCTACCATGCACTTTTCCTAAAAAATGCAAACACATACATTCATTTTGGTCACGTATTATTGTAGAACAGTTTGTGCTGATTACAAGAA
>JAQMYI010000019.1:16234539-16244729 GCA_030014275.1 Clariallabes melas
GTGCTATATTGATGTACTATGTACTACGGTAGTGTGTGGTTTGGGACACAGTCAGTAACACAGCTAAGGTGCTGTTTAGATGTTCTGTATAGTAGGGTAGTGAGCGATTTGGGACACAGCTAAGGTGCTATATTGATGTACTATGTACTACGGTAGTGTGTGGTTTGGGACACAGTCAGTAACACAGCTAAGGTGCTGTTTCGATGTACTATGTAAGTAGGGTAGTGTGTGGTTTGGGACACAACGTGGCCTTTAACATCCGTTGTTCTAGTTCTGGCTTTTCCTCTGCACAAATTGAACTTTCACGTAAAACCAGATGGATGGAAAACACACACACACACACACACACACACTTTGTGTGTGAGCTGGCTGTAATCCTTCTGTGCAGCTGCGCTTAGAGTCTGTGAAGAGTGCAGGGGCCTCCTCGGGGCGTTCGGCACTTGATGACATCACTTCCTTTTGGCTCCTGCTCCATTCCCATAAGGTAGTAAAGACGAGCTCCATCTGGAAACGGGCTCGTCTCGCCTTTGCTGTTTAAACACGACGGACATGAGCTGCACGGCCAGGCGGCCCGGTTTTCAGACTGAGGAGGATAGAAACTGAAACCCGAAACTTGGGATGTGCAGATCTGACACTGAGAATCGGTATCAGGACAATATCGGGCTGAAACACTACTTAGCAATCAAACGGAAGATGCACTGGTGTTGGTCTGTACACGTATTACTCAATGTTAGAATTAGATAATTGTACATGTTTTTGTAAAAAAAAAAAAAAAAAAAAACATAGCATGCCTTTCACACGGTACCAGACTGATCAAACCAGTAGGGAGCACTGCCGATTTCTATCAGACTGTACAATTATTATACGATTCATTTCTAATGAATCTTTGGGTACTGTGCAGTAGTTACTGGTCTGCACACCTGGTGTATTTATTTAAATGTTGTACCTCTGTACATAATTACATTGTATTAGTCTCTATCATTGCTCAATATTTACATTTTCTAGTACACACTGTTTTTGTAGTCGTTCTTTCTTTAGAAAGAAATGTATCTTACAGGATTGATCAAATCAAGCTATTTATTCATCAACAAACTTGCTTGTAGTAAATAAATCAGTGTTTTCTGCATAAATATAAATATCCTAATTCCTGTCTGCCATCTGTAGTTAATCCAAGAGCCATTAGTAAATTTTTGAGGGGGGGGGACCTCCATCAGAATCTAACTGACTAAAAACAGAACAAACTAATCCTATACACTTGTAGTGACTAATTACCGCTACAAGTGTGTGTGTGTGTGTGTGTGTGTGTGTCTGCTGGTTTTGTGGTATTAATGAACCACATCCTCTACTCTGCGGCCCGTTCATGTCCTCATTCATCACAGAACGCTTTCATCTCACAACCACAACACAAAGTGCTTAAGAAAACACAAGCAGATTCTTAACAAGAGTCTAAACTACACACACGTGCACCACTTACAGTCTGATTTTTTTTTTTGCTCCATTTACGACCACTGACTGACCAGAGAAAAAATAAACGCAGCCTGTGGACTGTCTGAAATTGTTAAACAAAAAACTGTGTGTATATTTTCGTATATTTGTGATGTGATAATAAATATCACATTCACTGTGAGAGGAGTCAATGACTTAAGCAGAAATGACAAGTTACTCTTCTGTGGTTCACACTGTTTGACCAGACATTGGCCTTTACAGGAACAACTGCTCATTCTAAATCCCAAATGTCTGCAATAAATGTTTTGTTCCCAATTTGTGTCTACAGCGTAGTGGCCTTCTTCCTCTATGAAATTTCTTCATTTTTAAGTTTTTTTTTTTTTTAATATCATTCCTTCATTGCAAAATATCCTGTCTGTGATCCAAGAAAAATGACAATGAAGACCCGATTTAGACCTGGACAAAAAGCCTCCTAAAATAATAATAATAATAATATAAAATGCAGTACTTCACTGCTTATGAAAACATGAGCAGGCCTTTTAATCCATGTTCAAACGATGCATTTGAAATCCATAAGAATGAGACGATTATTTATAAGCATTCACTTTATTCCTTCTACCCATCAACAACGGTATCTCCATTCCCAAGCTGAATACAAGCTGAGAGATTAGTACAGAAATAGTACTGTTATACGGTGTGCTGTTAAGTCTACTACACTGATTTGAGCTACTCCCTGCAGACTATGACTAAAGATCAGTATGCGATTTGAGACAGCTCATTAAATAAAACAGGAAGCACAACCACAGCAGTCAGTGCAACAAGCAATCAACATCACTTAGTTAATTTAGGTCACTTTTCACAGGTGTTAAAACTGTGTGTGTGTGTGTGTGTGTGTGTGTGTGTGTGTGTGTGTGTGTGTGTGTGTGTGTCTGCCACTCTGTGAACCTTCACACTCCTCTCTACCGGCCCATCAATAACTCTGTCAGGCCGATAAACAAACAGATCCTCCCTGTGAACGTGTGAGCTCAGCCCAGCATGGTGCTGCACAAACTGCCCCCTCCACAGGGCGCTGCGGGGGAGAAAGCACACTCGCTTACCAACACTTACCAGCTCAATTAGGGAGGGAAAAAAAAGCCACCTCCAAATGGCCCCATCAGTGGGCCTTTAATTAACAAAGCGGGGAAAGTTCCTGTGAGACGCCGACTGGCCGGCCTTTTGTGTCTCTGCAGAGTGAAAACCGAGTTCCCTCTGAGATTCTGCACTGCGCTCGCTCTCCACTGATTACTGAAATTTATCCTGACAGGCATGTGGTATATAAAAACAACATTAAAATCAACACAAACACCTAACACACTATGCAATCTGGGAGTTTTTTGTAGGTTTGGGATTTGGCCAATCACCAGCACTGTGCACAATTTTGTCATTTGCGGTTTGGGACGTAGCCGATCGCACAGTACTATGAATATCCACACACTTGTCGTATGAACTTTTGGTATGGTACTATACCAGTTACATAATTAACACACTCTTTTATGTTAGCATTTATTTTCATCCTGGCCTTGATCCATGCCACAACATTTACACCTAAAGTCATGCTCCATGTCCCAAACAGAACAATATCATAATAGGTAAATAGTGCACCACCTAACATCCACAACAAAGAGAGACCTGAGCACCCTCCACCCCAGCAGGACACAGAGGATTTCTGAGACAGGGCTGGGCAATTAATCAAAACATTCAGACATTCAGAACTTTTAAACGACCTGTCAATTATTATTATTATTTTTTTTATTATTGTTATTTTTAGTTCTGTTAATTTTTACTAATACTGCATGTGTCGTCACGTGACTCCGCACATCCAGTCAACATGCAACATTGAACTATTTCATTAGAAAAAAAATATTCCAACTTTAATATTTAAGGATATTTACATCACAAACCACGTCAGAAATTTGAGGACAAAATAAAAGATCGAGATAGTTTTAAATTAACTGTGATACACACACACACACACACACACACACACACACACACACACACACACACACACACACATATATCATATCGCCCAGCACTAGCCTGAGACCAATAAAAATTATTTTAAAAAATCAAATAAATGCCAGTTACATCCTGAACATTCAGCCTTATGATAAATATGCTTTGGCGCTGAACAAAGTGCTTAATGGGATTTGATTAATGTAAATGTAACAAGGCTGTCTCTTCTACATAGTGCTTGTGCAGGAAAGCAGCAAAGAGAGAAACCTTTACGTTATCGGATGGAGGAGGTGTTTTTTTTTTTATTTGTAAAACTTGGGGGAAAAATAATCAAACGTTTAAAAGCTAAAATACTTATGGATCCTCTAATTTCATAGAAAGTCACTCACACTCCTGTTTAAGGTGATGATAAGCCCATTACCCTGAAAAACGGATGATTCTGTGATAATAAAAAACAGTGATAAGAAATAAAAGAGTGTGTGTATTTATGCATTTAAACATAGGGCTGTGTGATGATATAAAGTAAAATTGTCATGACTGCATTACAGTTATAACTCACTTTTTTTTTTATATAAAACCAATTTTAATTGGATGGAGAAAGGTTATGTGTGCTGAGTAACGCTCCAAACGCTCCCTACGTAGTCTCAGTTGCCCATCGACATTTCGTTCTGCCTGTGATGTGGCCGCGAGAGGGATCGTCTTTGCTCTTTTGCAAATGGACAAAGGGAATTAAGTTCAGCCGTTTGGTCTCTGTGCAACAAAAGGCAAACATCCTTTCAAGAGGAAAGCGCAAATACCGCAAATAAAAGGAACGAGACGTGACTCACAACGGGTCAGAGACTACGTAATAAACAGTAACATTGAACTGGCAGCTCTACCTCCAACCAAACAGAATGCCGAAGTGTTAAAAGAAAGGGCACTGTTTATGTGTTGTCATCATCTGCTTTTCTAAAGTAACTCTCTGCGTCACGCTTTGGTCTAAGCACACTGTGACACCGTGGTCTTAAATCTGACGTGGTTTGGGCTGGAACCGATCACGCAGGAGATGTTTGACTCACCCAGAAGTGAGCGTGGCAGTTGACCACCATGGTCCTCTCGATGAGCTCGTCTGGACACTCCAGCAAGTGCTGTCCGGAGACCACGCCCGCATTGTTGATCAGCAGGTCCACGTCACCCACCTCACGTCTCACACGCTCCGCTGTCGAATACACGCTCTCGCGCTTCCCTACGTCACACACGTACGTGTACACCTGAGGCTTGAATGGCTGCACCTCCTCCACACCGCCTGAAACAGACAACGTGAAACGGGCATAAAGTGTTAGTTATTTTCTATTAACTAGGCATTTATAAATAATACATGTTTGCATGGACTATAAAATTATTGCAATTTTGTCTCTGTGATGGAGATCTTCCTCAGCGACGATGGAGTATGCGTTGAATATCACGGTGCATTACGACTCCCACAGCTGCTGCCTTCTATCATGCATATGTCTTTATCAACCATCATGGTACCACTTAACAGATCTAAACATGATTTTTTTGTGGTTAAGCAAAGCCGCACACTAAAAAACGACTTCATTGCCATGACCCTTTTTCTTATGACTCTTACAACAACAACGTGGTAATACTGACAATGTACAAGATTTTATAGAGATGTTGTTATTTTTTCGGCTGCTCCAGTCGGGGTGGTGGGGGGGGGGGGGTCACACAACAACTTGGCACTATTTGTTTCTCGCCAGATGCCCTTTCTGATGCAACCCTCACATGTTATCCAGTAGTGGGATCAGCATTGTATTCAGTGGCAGGGGTTCAGGCATCGGGTGGTAATTGAACCTGGGCCTTCTGCAAGGCAGGCGAGAAACCTACCACTGGGCCAACAATGCCATGTATTTTATTATAGAAACATCATTCTTAAAAATCTCTTTACTACTGTATTGTGTGTGTGTTTTAAATGGTTAACTAATACTGATACCAAAGTGATATATTTAACACTAGTTTATCATAACATGAAGTCTTTAAACCTCTACGTCTAGAGTAGAACTGATTAAATGCACAGAAAACCTTTAGTTCTTATTATAGTTCTATACTGTGACAGAATAATTCTCCATTGTGTGTGTGTGTGTGTGATTATTAAAGTCTTCATGTGCATCAGGTTACAAAGCAAGTTACACAACATGATAACACACGCTCTCTCCCACCTGTGTGTGTGTGTGTGTGTGTGTGTGTACGTGCGTGGTTTTACCCTCTCTGTCCGCGTGCGTCTCCTGCTCCCGGTAGATCTGTCTCACGAGCTCGGCGGTCTCCTCGTTGCTCTGGCTGTTGATGTCCCACAGCACGAGCACAGCGCGGCGGCGCGCGAACTCCAGCGCGAACAGGCGGCCCAGCTGACCGCCCGCGCCCGTGATCACGCACACCTGACCGGCCACGCTCTTCTCGCGGGGCCGTGCGACCCAGCGGAACGCCGCGAGCGCGATCGCCCACATCACCTTCATGAGCACGAGCACGAACTCCAGCAGCAAGCCAAGCATCATCACTGTACACACACCTTCTAACTTAATTACACTAAAACTACTGAGGCAGTGGGTTATATGTATACACTCACACACACGCGCGCGCCAATAAAACCTGTTCTAAACGTCAAAAGCCTATCATAAATAACCGACACTATTTAAAAACACTCAAAATACCCCCAAACTGCTGTTTCATTAAAAAGCTCTACTAACTAAATGAATGAAACCGAAGTAAATAAACAACCTGGTGTTAAACTCTAACATGGAAAACAATCATTATTATTATTACTATTAAGAAATTCAAAACAACAACGAATTAGCACCGAGAGCTAATAAAAACGGATCGGTTAGTTCGGTTTGAACATTCCAGTCTCTCAGAACTTCAGACTAACAGACTAGCTTCATCGACAGGGAAAAAAACTAAACAATAAAAATAAATAAAAGGATCGTTTAAAATCGTCTCGAGCGTCTCGAGCTGACCGGTCCGGTCCGGGGCGTTAGATAGGGAATAGCTGCCTGTCTCGCGACTGCATGCGCGTGCGTCTGAGTGTATATGAGAGCGCGCGCGCCTAAGAGCCAGAGCGCCACTTCCACAGCTGGTGTGTTCGCTCTGACTTCATGCGCGCGAGCCGCATTTAAACCCGCCCAGCGCTGCGGCGAGGACCCGCCCCCCCCTCTCTTTTTCCCTCACTCTCTCTATCTCTACTGTATCTCTTCATCCCTCACTTCATCTCTTCCTCTCCCTACCTCTCTCTCTTTCTCCCTCCATCTCTATTTCTCCCCATCTCTCTCCCCATCACTCTCTCTCTCTCTCTTTCCCTTCTTGACAGGCACTGACTTCGGGCTGGCCGCTTCAGTGCCTGACTGGAATAAATCCCATAAAATTTGTGTGTGAAAAACATGCCTCATCTCATATAAATATCCTAGTCCTAACAAGGTTAAAAAATTTCTCTTTAAACATGACACATATTTATGTTAATTCCATAATTGCAAAGTATATGTACATTGTGGATCTGTGTACTGTACACTCTGCAACCAACAGAAAGAATCTTCTTTTTTTTTTTTTTCCACTTGTGGTGTGGTCAATCTTTTTGGCAGCAACCGTGAAAATTATACATTTAATTTTATTTATAAACCTTATAACTTCACGTTAAAGGATATACTTAACGTATATTTAAAGGATAAACTTTTTCTGCCATAGTAACAAATTATTTGAATATAGGATCAACTTTTGTTTTATTGGCCAAATTCTACGTTCATAAATTTTCTAAATCACTTCCCAAAATATCACCTTTCCTCTGAGAAATCCAAAACCTCTTGAACTCATAAAATCTACAGAAAACCCCAAATCTTCTCTGTTACTGTCTCGACATTCAAATTTAATTAACGAAACAGTGATTTTCCCCCCATTTAGTCAGTTTCTCTATTATTATTATTATTATTATTATTATTATTATTATTATTTTTATCTACATATTTTATTACATATTTTTATTAAGTTTGCTTGTACTGTATATATTTCTCTGTTTTGTTAATTGTGGATAGTATATTCTATACTAATTCTATATAACAATTGTATGCAATTACATTGTTAATTGTATATAATAACTGTATATTAATGGTATATGAATTATGTAAAAAAAAAATTACAATTTATATACAATTAATATACAGTTATTATAGACAATTATATTTTTATTATATCAATTATTGTAATTATATAAATTACAATTATAGAATTTTTAAAATAAATTTATAACTTGTATGTTATAAATTTTTATAATTGCAATTTTGTAATTCTTGTTATTAATTTAAAAAAATTATGAAGAAAAAAATGTATATGTGTGTGTGGTGATCCACTCAGGTTTGGTTTATCTTTATCTTCTATCAAGCACTTGTAGTCAAACACAAGGCTAATTGGTGATCAGGAACTGTAAAACACTTCCTACATATAAATACTCAATTTTAATTCTATGCCAGAAACAGAACTACATTTCAAATTTCTCCTTCTCTGACATCACTACAAATAAGCTAATATACATTTAGAGATCACATTTGAAAATAAGGAAAATAAATAAACTAACCTAAAAATGCATTTAATATATAAACATCATTTTGATGTGTGATGACAGTTTCTGTTAAATATATTATCTAGTTATTATGATTATTTTAAATCAAAGTGACAGACTTGTTCACAATGGTGCCAAGACACACTAACGTGTTTATTCTAAGATAAACATGCATAATATAACCTAGAATTAAAATGAAATTTAATAAATAATAAGGACTGGGTGCTGTTTAGTGGAAATGTGAAATGTTTTCGCAAATGATTTTTAGATGTTTGTCTGATGTATAAATAGTTGATTTATACTGGTTATGTGTGGATCTGAAGCAGTGTGCAGAAAGTAGTCGCACTGAGTTGAGTTAAATTTCTGACTGTGTACGAGCGCTATCTTGTGGTCCGCCGTGATATTACTATTTGACGAGTTGAAATCTAATACATTTAATTCGACTCCACGATGCTAAAATAATATACAGTAGACGGAAAATTCCTATTATTATTATTATATTTTTTTTAAGTAAATATTGTAATTATACAGGATAAAGCGGTATAGAAGATGAATGAATGAAAAATAATATATAGACGCGCTTTTTTCGTTCTTTCTTTTATTGCTTGCTCAAGTAACTACGCATGCGTGCCCAGGTGAACGTTTCACTTGTACCATAGTAACCACCATAGTAACGCGCAGCGTGCTTATTATGGGATGCGGTAACTATAGGAACGTAAACAAGATGAGGAGGCAGCTAACGCTTTTCCCGCGAGGATAATTTATTACATAATGGTCTCATTAACGCCAAAAAAGGCTAAAAATAGATATTTAGATGCTTTAATGTTACAGTATAGAAAATAAGAAAAAGAAAATAACATGACTGAAATACGACTATTTGTTCCTTCTAAAGTGAGAGAAGCAGTCAGTACAGTGTCATACATCTCAGAGAGGGACAGTAATAAAAACACAAACTGCGATCAGTGCCATCTGCATCGACTTTCCTGTTTTAGATTAATACCCATCGAGGACACGGATGAAGGAGTCAGATTTAATGATTCGTCGAACCCACAGCAGCCAAACGGCTTCAGAAGTGAGTACAGTTAACAAGAGGATGCGAGAGGCCTACAGGGTTAAACTCTGACACTACAACCATGTGATTATTCCTGTGTTAATACAAGGCTGTTATTATACTGTATATCTTTGTCTGTTACGCATACACACAGGCTATTATCAGACTAAAATATTTAATCGTCAGTGGACATGGATATTTTACCCAACATTGAAAAAATTAAAGAAATTAATATTAGTACAATATTAGTATGTATAGTGTTATATTTGTTTAACATGGTACGCGCCAAAATATACATTGCTGAATCTTGCACATCTTGGATACTCATGTGCGTTTGTCAATGCTCCAGGTAAATGCTCCAGACACATGTGTTCCCAGTAGTGAAAAGGAAGTTATGTTGCGCAGTTGCTGTTGGAAATGGGTCTCTAGACAGAGGAAAAAGTATTCATAGTTGAGTAGTATTTCTGCTCGTACGGAAGTGGTCATGAATGGGGACTGAGTTTAAAGAAGGTGGCAGCACAATAAATTTAGATGACAAAAAGGTAATATTGTTTGTCTATTAATTTTAGTTCTGTATATTTTCACACATACTTTATTTGGTATAATTGGTGAGTCAGTGGTGGCTCAGTGTGTTAAGGCTTTGAGTTACTAATTGGAAAGTTGGTGGTTCGAGCCCAAGCTCCACGATGTTCCCTTCAGAAAGACACTTAACCATATCTGCTCCCTGGACACTGTATAATGACTGACCCTATGCTCTGACCCCAGCCTACTTACAAGAAGCTGGGTTATGCAAAAAAATAAAGAATTTCACTGGGCAATAATGTATATGTGATGAATAAACATTAAACTTAAATTACATTTAAAGTAACTTGCTGCATGGTTTCATGGTTGTGCAAGGTTTTCAATAAGGGTGCTAAAAAGCACACACCCCATATATTGTGTAAAAATTTATTTTGGTTCAATTCCTGCAGTTTTGTCAACATTTAAAATTAGAAATTGTAATTAATCAGCCTGCAATTGTGTTTGTGATAAGGTGCACATGCATTCATTCATTCATTCATCTTCTATACCGCTTCATCCTCTATTCAGGGTCGTGGGGGCCTGGAGCCTATCCCAGGA
>JAQMYI010000019.1:16288907-16299414 GCA_030014275.1 Clariallabes melas
AATATTCCATTGTCATTCATATTGCCGTTGTTTTAGAGCCCTTTACTAAAGCATTCGCTAGTTAGTAAGTAAGTAAGCAAATAAAAGATGAATGAATAAATAGCTTTGTTGTGTGCACACATATGTACTTGCAATGACTTCATATCATCTTTTTTTTTAAGTTATAAAGTCAGTCATTTTGATCGTATGGCACGTCATTTGTCATGTCTGCTTTGCAGCATTTGGACAAAAAATAAATGTATAAAAAAAGAGAGAATGCTAAAATAATGTAATGATTGTTCGAGTTTTATGTTTATGTTTTTTTCTTTTAACTTTTTTTATTCAAAAAACAGACCATATGTAAAATGTAAGTACACCCAGTCATTCAGTAAGTGTAGAACTATTTTAAGCAGAAACAACAACTTTAAGTACATTTTCTCTGTATAAGTATACCTGTGAAATATTTTGCCCACCCTTTCTTACAACATTTTATTAGTTCTTTGATATTTGTGCACTTTTATTTGTCCACTGCTTTCTAAATGTATTTTGAGGACATTGCCTTGGCCATTCAACGTTTTTCAGGGCTGTTCAGGACTGACTACTGAGTGTAACTTGCTCTGGAGCTTTGGCTTACAAAACCGCACCCATCATATATCTACCCCACGACACTGAGATGTTTGTAATGAAATGTCATCTTTATAAACTACCTGGCCACACACTCTAAGATTTAATTCATTGACCAGTGATTTTAATTACAACACAATGTGGTGTCCAATCCATGTGTGAAAAAGATTTTCCGTGCTCCCAGTACCACTCTTATGAGTCCTGGAATCTACCTGTGCCTCTGGCACTAAAACCCTGGTCGTTCAGTAAATTTATGTCATCAGCTAACTTTGTTTTATTGCCACATAACGTTGATGAGCCTAGGCCTGACCAACTGAAGCAACCCAGATCATAACACCGCCTCCAGAGGCTTGTAGAGATGCCACTCTGCTTGCCATCACTTCTTCATGTGCTTCCCTTCTTACCATGATGCACCCATCGCTCTGGAATAGGGTCAATCTGGACTCATCAGACTACATGACCTTTTCCACTGCAGGTTCCACTTGAACCTGCAATCTCCGGATGATAGGGCAAGCACTTAACCAGGTAACTTCAAGTGTTTAAGTGATCTCCATTCATGATGGAACTGATGAACTCCCTAAGAGCTGTTCTAGAAATTTTGTCTACTGTATGTTCACACTAAGCCCAGTCTCGTTAGAACTGGGACCTGGCATGGTCTTCTGTTATTGTAGTCAATCCAACTCAATGTTCAGAATGTTGAACATTCTGAGAGGCTTTTCTGATTAACATGATAAAGAGTGATTATTTGATGATTATTTGATTGAATAGACTCATTTCATCTGCATATTCTCCTCTTACTTCTTTCATCAACAAGAATTTGAGGACCATGTTGTGTTTCTGTCTGCTGTCTGTTGTTCACTTACTCACTCATCTTCTATACCACTTAATCTTGTAGACAGGGTCACGGGGGGCCTGGAGCCTATCCTAGGAAACTTAGGGCACGAGGCAGGGTACACCCAGGACAGGGTGCCAAATCAACGCAGGGCACACACTCATACACACTCACACACTACAGGTAATTTTGAGAATGCCTAATCTGCATATGTTTGGACTGTAGGAAGAAACTGGAGTACCTGGAGGAAACCCACCAAACATGCGGCGAACACACAAACTACATGCACACAGAGGCAGGAATTGACCCCGGATCCTGGAGGTGCAAGGCGACTGTGTCGCCGCTGTCTGTTGTTTCTTTACCAAAATTCTACAATTTTCTCAAAACACATCTAACGTGCACTGATCAGCCAGAATATTAAAACTACCTAGCAAAGTTTCCGTGTGCCACTGAAACAGCCCTAATCCACTTAAACACATCCACCAGATACCTCCACCAGCTTGCTTTTCCTTCCATAGTGCATCCTGGTGCCATCCCTTCCTTAGGGAAGTAATGCACAAGAACTCGGCTATCCACAGGATAGATTAGAAAGTTTATTCATCAAACAAAGCCATCACTTTCAAGTACTTCATGGTCCATCCCTGATCTTCATCCATCATCTTGTAGATGGGTTGGTACACTGTAAAAAAAAAAAAAAAAAAAAAAAGTCCTAATTTTACAGAAAATAACTTAATAACTTAAAAATTTTATAGTAGTTTTCCTTTTTTTAAAAACTACATACAAATATCTGTAAAATTACAGACATTATCTGTAAATTATTAAGTCGATTGTTATTTTGAGTATTATTTCAATACTGAAAAATTATTATTTTTTTAATTTTAATGCTAAAAATAGCATACTATTTTTACAGTTTTTCTGTTTTCGTAAATCACGTACAACTTCCTGTAAAAGTATAATAATAAACTTTAATTAAATATGAAACTCATTAGATACATGTTAATGTCCATACAAATTTTTAAAAATGTTTTTCTTTGTAATTTTGAGGTAAATCCTATTAGTTTTATTATACTTTGACATTCAAGTTCTAGATTTTCAAGTTTAGCATTTTTTCATAACTTTTAAAAAGATTATCTGCAGGAAGTGGCACAGATAAGTCAGCAGAAGTCTCACACTTACTGTACATGTAGGCTATAGTATCTGCCTTATGCATTCAAAGAATGTAAAGATAATGTAGGAGACTGATACTCAGTGCAGCACCCATGCACACAATATAAATGCCACAAATATTTTTGTTTTGATGACATTTGTTCTGAAAAATCACAATGGCAATCTAGCTATCAGCTTTCTTAATATAGGCCTGCATATTCTGACACAAGGATAATGTATTTGCTGTATAGGTGTTTTAAAGCAGCGCAGGTTGTGGGATTTTTCTGTTGATTGAGTTCTAGTCCTCATTTTGGTGGTCACGTGTTTTGTTTTTCATTTTAGGATTTTACTGTAATGCTATAAAACTGAACTTTTTATTGTATTTTGCATCATACTTGTACTATACTGTGTCACAGTTCTTCAGGCTATTTTACAAATATTATAATCTTGAGTTTGTGTTAACACTTTATTGAACATGTGTGTTCATAGGAATTTATGAAAAATATGTGAAATAACAGGGTTTTTTTTGTGTTGTTTCTTTATTTGAAAGTGTTTGATCTTAAATTTAGGAAAAATCTTAAAAAAAAAAAAAAAACTATATTTCCCTGCTAAATGTCTAATGCTGTTGGTTTATTGAAGGTGTTTAATTGTAATAATTTTAGCAAAAAACTGTCAAATAAAAACATTTTGCTGCTACATGTCTAGTGCTGTTTTAATGAAGGTTTTAAATCATATAAATTTGGGAAAAATCTGTGAAATAATGGTGTTTCACTGCTAAACTTGTACTGCTGGTGCTTTATTGAAGGTCTTTAATCGTATAAATTTAGCAAAAATCTGTAAATTAACGGTGTTTCACTGCTAAACTTCTAGTGCTGTTGCTTTAATGAAGGTGTTTAATCATATAAATTTAGGAAAAATCCATAAAATAATGGTTTTCATCTGCTAAACTTCTAGTGCTGTTAGTTTATTGAAGGTGTTTAATCTTATAAATTTAGGAAGCATCTGTAAAATATACACATTTTACTAAAGTTATTAAATTTTTTTATGCAACATGCTATACTGTACATCATTGCGCTTCTTTGTAATCATGCACAGTTGTCTCTCCCACTCATGTTAACACATTTGCTGTTATTTCACTTTAAATGTGTTTCTTCAAATGATCTTTCTGCTGATCTGTAAATGATTTTTTTTTTTTTTTGGTACTGCATGAAATCCTCGCATGCGAGGAAAAAAAAAAAGAATATTTAAACTTTTTTTAGTTTTCAGTTCCCTTATGTATTGAGACTTTTGGTGCATTCTGTACCAAAAGCCCTTTGGGGACCGATTGATTTAAAATCTGAATGTGAGATAATGACTTCCACACATGGGTCTTGTAATTCTCAGCTGTAAGACAACTTTTTACTGTAGGTAACCAAAGTTAAAAAATAAAAAAACAAGCAAACCAACAAACCTTCAAGCACCAATAAAATAAGAAAATGAGCCACAGACTGCTGTGCTATTTAAATATTTAATACAAAAGTCAACAGTTTTACAATACTTTATAGAAATAGGCAGGTTTTACTAAAAATATTTCTAATATATTATGGTGTTAAGGTATTTTTAATAAATAGACAGTGCATCAAATAAATATATATGCTAACAAATTTATTTTAAACAAGGTCCCAATTTGAGCTCTCAGAAGACATCTCCATAGCCTCCTCACTCACTGTCTCTAAAGTCTCTGGACTGAGAGTGCTGTCACTTTCTCTTTCATCATGATGAATCAGGTTGCAGATCTTCAGTTGTGCCATGCTGTGTTTCTGTGGACGCATGCTGAACACAGGACAAACAGAATGCTTGAACTGGGCAATAAATGAGTGAATAATGCAGCCTGTATTGACATTGTAGAACTTCAGTCTCTTTTTATCACAATCCAGGAACACGCCGAGGGTTTGAACATTGCTCTCCTTGACCCTGCTACATTCACTATTGTACAGCACAGAGAGCTCGCCACCATCGCACTCCAGAACCCATGAACTCTTTTCCTGGGATAGAACTGGACTTTGGATGCCTTTACTCCGGCTTTGTTCGACTACTCCCACTTGCCACCTCTCACAGCCTCCTACATAGACCTCCCAGTAATGCATCCCTTTACTGAAGCTCTGAGATGCTCGCTGATTGATCCATGATGAACGAGAAGTTTGACTGAGGTTGTCTAAAGGGCACACTGACATCTCTGTCTTGTCCTCTGAGATCTGAACATACCCTTCCCTTTTACTCTCATCCAACGTGATAGTCTCTGAAACTGAAAAAAAATAAAAATAAAAAAAACTTAATTAGACATTAATTATAAACTTTCATCAATAAAACTTCCCCAATTGTTAAAGGTGGCAACATTTGACCCCTGAGCTTGACCCTAAGCCCACTCGGCTCCAGAGGCACCACATCATGGCTAACCTTCTGACCCAAGTGTCCTACCATGTTGGAACCTACAGTAAAAGGAATTTTACTGTATTATAGTATACAGTACCAATCAAAGGTTATTTAGAAGGTGTGTCCAAACTTTTGACTGTGCGTATGTGTCAAATAATAGCGTCATCTTCTACCCTTGTTGCGCATTCATTTCTGTTCCCTCCCTTATTGACGAAATTAAATCCCTACACTATACATAATGTATTATTGTCATACCAAAGACATTTCTCATGTTATCACTAAACTAGCTTTTATAAATATCTTTATATTAACTCTGATTAAAAATCCAAATTCACTTACATTCCCATGGCCGTGGCAGAAGCTCTTTGTTTTTTTCTACTATTTTCTTGATGGAGATTTCCAGAGCTTTTATTCTTGTGTCATCGACTTTTAGCTTCTTTTCCACAGAGGAGTAAAACTCGTTCATTGTATGCAGGCTGCAAGAAAACCACAATGTCTTTCAGTCTCTGACTCCAAGGTTCTGGACTAGCTCAGCTTTATGAGCGGCAAAACTGCTAAATTAATAAGAAGGATGTTAGGGAGAGTGTGGGTGATGTGTGTGTTACTCACCTGGTCTCAAATGCACTGATCTCCCCCTGCGGAAAGCAAGTGAAAGAAAAGCAGGTGATTAGTATTGTGCTAAAGCATTGCTTTTATAGTAGATTCAAACTCGAGGTAATAAAAATGTGTACCAGCAGGCTGGCTGGGTTTTCATGCTCCTGTCTGCTGTTAAGCTGTTTTATGTCCTCACTCATGGCTGTGGACTTGCTCTGGTAGTTCTGCGTGTCCTCGAGCAGTTGATGGAGTTGCCATTTGATCGTTTGCTTTTGTGCATTCAGGATGAAAAAAGCCTGCTGCTGATTCTGCTCAATCAAAGTCTGCAGGGTATGGTACTCCTGCTGAATTATCTCCTGTGTCCTGCTGCATATCTCCTGGACATCAGAGGAATTTTAAATGGCCAATCATAGACATCACAATTAACATTTGAACGAGAAATCATAATCGTAAACATAATAGGTATAAGTTATTATTATTATTTTTATAGGTATTATTATTGTTATTTTGATTATGATTATTATTGTTATTATTGTTCTTGTTGTTGTTGTTGTTGTTGTTGTTGTAATTTTGAATGTTATTTAGCTCTTGAGTTGCATTACTGGTGTTTTTTCCTGAGGACCACCCCGAAATAAATCTCACCTCCAGCTCACGTTCTGCTGCTTCAATCCTTGGTGTCAGGTCGCCAAATTTTCTTTCTCTGGATATTAGATTCCCGGCCAGTTCATTCAGTTTTTTCTGTGATACATTAAGTAAACATGAATAAACACCATTATGCATTAACCTTTATAAACATAATGATTTACTATAATTTATTATCACTGCGACCTGTGATGTGTGATAAATAAATTTATGTCTGATTTATTATATATATATATATATATATATATTTTTTTATTTTTATTTTTTTTTTTTTTTTTTTTTTTTTTTTTTTTAAGGGACCATTTCAGTAAGGTCAAATTATTGTGCTGCATCAAGCAAAGAAAACAACTAAGGATATTTAAAATCCCTTTAACACGTTATCAAAGCCGTTATGAAAGGTTAGTGCTGATCCGTCGCCTTCTTCGTCAACAACTTGGCGTCGGAAAAAATAAAAATCATGAATGGAGATCACTTTAACACTTGATGAAGGTGCGAGGTACAAAATCAACCGTTGAAGCTATGTTTAATAGTGAAAGTTAGAGCATTTCCATACACACACACACATACACAAACACACAATGTGACGGGAACTTACACGATTGGGACTAAACAGCTGTGTTTCCATAAAAAAAAGCACTTGAGACTAATTAGAAAGAAAAAAATAATAATAATAATTTGCTAAAGATCATAAAGATAAAGGTTGGACTTTGGGGCGATGGAAAAAGGTCATGTGACCTGATGAGTCCAGATTGATCCTATTCCAGAGTGATGTGTGTGTCAGGGTAAGAAGGGAATCACAGAAGTAGAAGTATTTTAAGTTCTCCTGGAAGGTAAAGGATTACATAAAGAAATAAATAATAAATAAAAACATTTTCCCATGTCTGTCTTTATTGGCCCTAAAACAAACGGAATCCGTTTTCTCAGCACCTTAACTAGGAGCTACATTTCCTTGTGGCTAAAGGTAAGATGTAAAGCTTATTAAATGGAGAGAAATGCTCACTAGTGAATAAAATGAGACTAGAAATGCAAATAAAGGGATGACAGTGTGTGCGTAGACACGTTACGGCCAAAAGTATGTGGAAGTCTGTCTCTTACACACACACACAGTCGAGTGTAGAGAATGTCTGATAGGCACAGACCCTATAACATCAAGTGCAAAGCTGGAATGGAGGATGGAGGATATTATATAACAGTATACAGGGACTACGTCTGGAATAAAAGGTTCAACGAGGGCGTGAGTGTGATGGCCAGGCGTCCACAAACTTTTGACCATACGGTGTTTTAAAAAAAAAAAGAAAAGAAAAAAAAAAAGTGAGAGTGACGGTCTACTTACACAAGTTCTGGGCGATCTTTGGATCCAGGACTTTCAGCTCTTTGATTCTCTTCTTAATGAATTTCTTCTCCTCGAGCTCCTCATCATCTCGCCGAGCTGGAACACACAAACAAACAAACGTCAATAACGTATATACGACTGATACTCACGCACACTTAAATGAATAGAAACGGACTGGCACTGTTGGAAATATTCTACGTCTGCGTGTAAAGAGTCGGTCAAACGCGTTGGGCAAACACTAGATATGTACAGAAAATATGGATAAAAAAAAACAACAACACAGCAGCGATTAATTAGAAAGTAGAAAGAAACATCACACAAATACACAAATACAAATAAAACACACACACACAGATGCAGAGAGAAAGGAAGGAAGAAAGAAAAAGCAAGCAACAAGGTTCTTAATGTGGACTAATGAGAGATTTATTTCTGAAACACGGCACAAACTCGGCAGTGTAAGTTAATTGCACCGCTAGTCAATCAGAGCCTGCTCCTCGTGGACGCGGAGAGCCAAAACAACACTGAATAATTAAAGGACGCGGCCGCATGGGAGGGGCGGGTCGACCTAATATAGACTCCTGGGGTTGACTGACGTGTTGACCTCCTAGGGAACAGATGATGACATCTCGTAAACACGGGGGGTCTGGGGACTGAGAGCTTACTGCGGCATGGGGTTATGTCAGAGAGAGAGAGGGGTGTGTGTGGTAGGATACTGTATTCTGACTGTGTAGGACTAAGAGAGTATTTGCCATGGTCACAGTGGGAGTGTAAGAGGATTGGTAATTGGCAGGACAGCCATGGAGAATGAGATTAGAGACTAAAAGCTGTGAGCTGAAGGAGGTCAGCACTTACTCGCACGCTCCCTCTCTCTCTCTCTCTCTCTCTCTTTTTGCACACACACACACACAGCAGGGCCCAAATGTCTGAGGCAACACTGCATTCTCAAGACAATTCTTTTTTTTTTTTAATTGTCAAAATAAAGAAAAGAAATGTACAATATTTTGTCTCGTAAAAATCTGAACTATTTCCACATCGTCATTTAAATCGGCTCGATCTCCGATCGTGTTAAACGTACGATTTTCCTCGACTCTTATCCGAGTTCTATTCGGGCACGCGATCAGACGATGCTCTGATAGAAGTAATCAGACGTGTTTTTTTTTTTTAGGCTGTACACAAACGTGTGACTCATCATAAACGTTCAAACAAACGTTCAGATGAGTGAGCGTCTAGACATTTGTACACATACAACCAAAAGAAAATCTTATATAAAAAGAAGAAGAAGAAGAAGAGAGAGAGGAATGGCTAAGAAAGACAGAAATCGCTGCTTTAAAAAAATAATAATAATAATTACCAGATGGAAGCCAAATTTTCCACCTAATATGACCTCATATAGGAAGAAGAAGAGCCCCTCCCCTGGCTTGTTCTCTTGAGGGGGCGTAATAAAGAGAAACTAAATAAAGAGAAAGGACACCTGCACACTCGTTCCATCATCAGCTTCAAGACGAGACCTCGAGAACGGCGACAGGGAACCGGCGGAAAGGAAAACCGACTCGGGCGATTTTTAGAGTAACTTTAATTATTTAACGCGGCGGATTAAGAGAACAAAATGCAAGTCCCTTGAGTAAGTCGGGTAATTGCGCGCTAATTATCGTGGCTGGCTAGTGCTGGACTGAAAGCCTAAAAATAAAACGCAGGGTTAATTTAAGAAAACGCTGTCACACTCCTACACAAACGGAGGAAAGGCAACCCTTCTCAACGCACCCGGATAAAGAAAGTCTGAGGGGGAGAGAGAGAGAGAGAGAGAGAGAGAGAGAATGATGTGTGCAAATGAGTGTGAAAATTGAAACAGTGGCACCGGGTGGGAACTTGGGCCTCGTTGTCTTGTTTATCCGTCATCAGAACTACCGTCCAAAACAAACTTTATAAAGCCTGAGTTTCTTTGGATTATTTAAAGACAGTAGCAGAATCTTTTTTTTTTTTTTTCGCTGGCACTGCCGCTGATTTCGGTGTCGTCTAATCTGAGAAAGATTACGGGCTTAACATTATTTTCAAGCATGAGTCGAGGATCTGGAGCAGCAGTATCAGTGCCAAGAGTGAGATCCCTGCACACACACTTAGACGCTGGAAAAAAAAAAAAAATCCCACTTTGATGCTAGAAAATAATCAGGATACGATAACTTCCAAATACAAATGTGCGAGTTTAGACTTTTGACCAAACTCTTCTGCTCAATTCTACACTCCAATTCATGAACTGCTTTTGTCCTGATGAGTGCCGGGAGACTTCAGATAACACAAACACACACTGATAGTAACCAGAGCGCAACGACGGGGACCAGAGACCCTGGAGCTGCAGGGTGGCAACCGCATCCCTTTCTTTTGTTTTGACCTTGATACACTAAGTGATTAAAAACTAGGCATTATCAATTATCAAAAATAAAACACATATGCTATAAAAAGAGAATAAATCCTGTATCCATACTGTATTTTAACACTGTACATTAGACACCCCTTGACTTAGACATCTATAATGTTTGTAGAATTTCACACAGTTGTCCCGGTCGTACAGTTTTCAGACGCTCCCTAACTGAATCGATTACTGTAACTCGCTGTTGCGTTTCTCAGAGATTATATGTAGCAGGTTTTAACAGTGAAATATAACAGTGTTGTCTCTGCACCTTTAAATCGCGAGATGAATCCCGGATGCCATTTTGTCTCAGAGCTTGTTTTCCACTGTATTAGACTGTGAACTCTGTTTTGTTCAGGATTGCTCGAAATTAGCTCGGTTATTCACCATCGGGACAGCTTTACAGGACAGACACACACCCACACAATATACCGGACTTACACCCTGAAAATATTGTATATAATTTAGGGCCGGGACTTTAACGCGTTAATTTAGATTAATTAATTACACAAAAATAACGCGTTAATTTTTTTTAACGCAT
>JAQMYI010000019.1:16355989-16366179 GCA_030014275.1 Clariallabes melas
GAGACAAAGCTACGGCTCAGTAATCCGGTGAGCCGGATCTTTCTCCCCAGGGCTGAGGTGGCTCAGATGTGACAGGTTCAATTATAACAAAGACTCCAGCAGTCACACAGGAAAAAAAAATAGTGTTAACAACATTCATATGATTTAGACCATGAAAAAGACTGCTTTTTATAGACAAAACTGAAAGAATTTCTAGGTCAAACTTGGTCTACATGTCTGTTTTAGACCAATCAGCCAGATTTAAAACAACCGCTCAGACAAAATTAGACAAACTTTGTCTAATTAATGTCATGTTGTTATATTAAGTTTTTTTTATTCATTCATTTTTAAAATTAATTTTCATTAGCCGGTCTCACACCAGTAAATCAGTTTACAGAGCAGTCTAAAATATATTTTGTTTCAAGCTTTTGTTTTATGTGTTATGTTTGTGTGCATTTGAAAGTTTCTTGTGCTAATCTGAGATTATTATTATTATTTTTTTAATTTATATTATTTACATTAAAAAAATTTTTACTTTTTATATTTTAATATATTATTTAAATAAAATATTCAGAGCACATAAAAGAACATCTGGAAACAAAAACAAGTTTCTTGTGCGAATCAGGGATTCACAATCATATACAGTATGCAGCAAAATCCCACTTATATTCAGGATTTTTATTTTTTCAATATCTTTTCTTCTCTCCTTTTGCATCAATAATGATTTTTCTCTGACTATATTTTCTCTGTACATTACTATTATTATTATTATTAGTAGTAGTAGTAGTAGTAATAGTAGTGGTAAAAACTACTTGAGAAGTTTTTTATCCCAAGTGTCACTTTATGTTTGATGCACTGATAAATACGTGTATATATTTTACATCTGTGGCAGGAGCATCACATATTTCACATAATAGTGCGTATGTTTTGTAGGATTCTCTTTTAATTAAGTGTGTTATCGCCTGAATGTTGTCGTGAATATAAACAGTGATGTGCATCAGACTTTTACATGTAATATATCTTCCAATCTTGTTTAATAATGACAGTTTCCTTAAAATATCACCTACATAGGATTTTGCCTGTCGAATCCTGCCAAACAGTTAAAGAGGTGATAAAAAATAATAATTACCCTATAAATGGGTATAAAAATCTATAATGACTAGATAACTGTGCCGATGAATCGATAGGCATTAATAAGGCGTTAATGTAGGGAGGGGGCAGGAAAATGTAAAAGAATAAAAATAAATTCATAAGAGATAAACCTGGAGAGGACGAAGAATCTAAAGGTAACCCAGCACACTTCACCTGACACCAGATTATAAATCCTTATAATGCTAAGATGAAGAAGAATAAACACAGACTGTGTCTGTAAAAATATAAGTGTGGTTGGCATTCTATGATAGTGAACAGAAGGTGCATTCACATGTTAAGAAGGGGTACACTATTTGGTCTTTATGCAGGACCCATTTGTGTTGTCTTAAACCAGCCATCCTGTAATAAAATAACAAGTGGAGAGCCTTTATCAGATTGCAGAAAAAAATTCAGTGTGGGTTTGGTAGGCACTGATAAGAGATAAATTTTGCAGGATGGAGTTATTTAGAAAAAGGTTGGTTTCAATTATAACAAAGACTCACAGGAAGTCACACAGGAAGAAAACTACAGCATTAACAACATTCATATGATTTAGACCGTGAAAAAGATAGCTTTTTATAGACAAAGCTTTCAGTCCTGAAAGAATATCTAGGTCAAACTCGGTCTGCATGTCTGTTTTTGACTAATCAGCCAGATTTAAAACAAACACTCAGGGCCAGGAGGTTTACTTTTAAACTTTGTCTAATTGATTTATCATGTTGTTATATAACTTTTAAAAAAATACATTTTCATTAGCTGGTCTGACATCAGTAAGTTAGTATACAGAAAAGTCTAAGATGTGTTTTGTTTCAAGCCTCTAAGATGACCAAATTTCACATTGTCTTACACTTTTCTATGATTATTTCATTGCAAGGATTTCTTAATACTGACAGAGTGAATTCACTTAATATAAAAGTACAGACTTTGTAACAATATATTGTTTATTTTGTCTTCTTATTGACACCAAGTTTCTTAACATATTGCTGTTAATATCAGAGCATTGTTTTCTGCATGTTTTTCAAAAAATGCTATTATTTTATGTGCATACATACTGTAAGCTCTTTGTGTGAATAAGGGATTATTATTATCCTTTATTTACTTATGTCCTTTTATGTGCTCCATAGATATAGATTAGAAATCGTTGCATTGATAATTTGTCTGTTTGATCTAGTTATTGTTAATTTTACAGGATTTTCATATGGCTTGCAGGCGTAGCGATTAGCATTGAAGCCTCACATCTCCTGATGGCATTTACTGTACAAAATTCCCTGTCATGTGTGAGCTACTGTGTGAGTGCTATGATGAATCGGCACACTATCCAACTTGTACCCTATAGCGCCCTGAGTATCGTGGGATAGACTTTACAGAATAATCAGTATAAAAATGAGTAAGTGAAAGTAAGGATTTTCATGAATCTGCTTTCATGTGTAATTCCTTTTATTTCTGATCCATGCTTAAATTGTTTAATATTTTGCTTGATACTTGATAAATGGCCCATTATGCCTACTAAGTCTACAGTGTGAATATAACAAATACAAAATATTAATTAAATTAAATTTTATTTGTATAGCAGGTTTTTTTTTGTAATTTTTTTTGTCATTGTAAAATACATGATTCATTTTTCACATGTAGGGTGTGTTATCATTATGGAATGTGCAACCTTTTTGAAGAAGAAAAAAGGCATAATGTTTACTAACAGTGTTACACAACTCATCCTAGAATGAAAAAAAAAAAAAAAGAATCCCCTAATTATGGTGCAGGTATCTGAGTATTACACTTACTTAACCCATGTCCACTTTGTTATTCAAGTTGTTGATTCACACCGTTTTTGTTTGTATAGTGCTTTAAAGTGTATGCAAAGCATTTAGATGATAAATATTTCCATTTGGTTCCACTGAACACCGTTTTTGTTTCTCTTGTGCTGATTCACTCAGATCATGAATCACTATGTTCCATCTAATCTCTGACTGTTTTTCCTGAGCAGGTTCCATGCTGTTATTTTATAAGCAATTAGGGCTGTGGGCTTCATTTCAACAAATCTTTTCTGTTTCTATTTATATCCACCACAATTTTCAATAATCTGTCTTTCTCATTCTCGAGTGTTACTGAAAAATATAAACTCTGTATTTAATTATAGGAAAATTAATATTAAGTCTTCATGTCATGTCATGCCTATTCTTACCCTTTTTTTGTTGTGCTTAAATATTACAAATAATACAAAGTAATCATGTAAAATATAATAAAGAGTTTTTATTTTCCCATATAGTAAAATAATAATAATAATAATAATAATAATAATAATAATAATGTCTACTTTAAGTATGAAATGCTTGCTTCCTAAGAACTCCTTAAATAGCTCAAACTGGAAATGGTTTGGAGAGTGGTCAGGACTGTGTGAGTTAAGTACCTGTAATGTTCAAGTGGTCTTCATGAATGATTGTCAAAAATCAGGTGTTCCATTTGCTGAATATTTTCAGGAACAACTACAGTGGCCTGCATAAATTGGTGTCAGGATAATCATTCATGGATGTATATGCTTTATCCTAAAATGTCTGCAACATTCAAATGTTTTTCTGTGGCAAAAAGTCTCACCCTACTGTACTTGAAGTCTTCTGTAAATATCAATCGCTTTTATGCTTTTATTCATGGGAAATTTTATCACAAGTCCCAGTTTTACTTAAACACCACTCACACTACTACTGCTAATAATAATACTAATAATACTAATAATAATAATGCTAATAATAATAATAATAATAAGAAGAAGAAGAAGAAGACGTAAAAAGGAAAATAATTATTATTTATCTATGCTTTATTAACATCTTTATTAAGTTTTTTTTTTATTTCTATACACAGGAAAAAACTACAGCGTTAACAACATTCATGCGATTTAGACTGTAAAAAAATATTGCTTTTTATAGACAAAGCTTTAGATGTGTTTTGTTTCAAGCCTCTTAAATTACCAAATTTCACAGTATCTTAGACACTTCTATAAATATTGCATAGCAAGGATCTCTTCCTACTAACAGACAATTAACAATATGAAAGTACATATTTTGCAACAATATGTAGTTTATTTTGTCTTCTTATTGGACACTGACTTTCTTAACTACATTCATATTGCTGTTTATTTCAGAGCATTGTTTTCTGCATATTTTTCAAAATTGTAAAACATGAAAATTTGAAAAAGATTGTTTGAATAAGAGAGAAGTATATGAAGCACATAAAAGAACATGTGAAAACAAAAACAAGTTTTTTGTGCGAAACAGAAATTTTTTAATACATTGTAAAATAAATAGCAATATTCAATTAAATTTTATTTTATATACCCATTGTCACAAAGCAGGTTTAAGGAATCTAAAGAAAATTATGGAAATATATATGATATGTGTGAATCAAAATGACCAAATTGTCCCTGATACAACAGTGACAAGTGACAATTACTGTATCCAGCTTGATTAATGAGGTCCATTATGCTTTCCAAGGCTATAGTGCAACACAATGAATGAAACATACTAAAATGCAACACTATGCAAAATATGATGTAAAGCATCATGAAAGAAAAATGAACAAATAAGCAGCAAAACAAAACTAAACATAACATAGAAATATATATAGAATTTCACTTGTAAACAAACAAAAAATCATTAAATAGTTTTTTTTTTGTTTTTTTCTCTCTTACTTTTATATGTATGTAAGGGTGTGTGGTTTCTAAATTATAGACTAGAGACTAAATTATAAGTCTTTACACACATAAACTTACCCTTAACACGAAACCTAATTACAAATAAGATTACACAACCACAGTGATTGAAGCCATGATAACGGTGCGCGTGTCAGTATCAATTATTCACACCTCCTGCTTTGTTATAAAGTTGTTGGCTTAAGTGCATTGTATTGGCTTAGCACATATAACATTAAACCTTGTTACAAAGCAGCTTTATAAGAATGATACAGAAAAGAAAGTGGTGAGGAAAAGCTCCTTAAAAACATTCATTACGGGTTTTTCTGTTTTATGTCTTGAAAAAATATTACTAAATATTTGAACAGTTACTAGTTGTGTTTAAATGATGATTAAATACTCACTCATCATGAGCTCACTCACTCATATTAAACATGATTAACAGAAAATCGCTTGTCCCCATGAGTGAGAGAGAGAGAGAGAGATTCACAATCACAGTCATACTGTACATGCAGCACAATCCCACTTTATATTTGGAATTTTTATTTTTTCTATTTTCTTTTGCTGTCAGATAATGACCCCATAAATGCACTTAAAAATCAATAATGACTCAATAATGGTGCTAATTAATCGATACCAAGGCATTAAGTCATTAATGATGAACATGCTCCAATTTTCCTCTTGGCATTAAAGACACTGATGACCACATCAGAATTTATAGAGTCCAAAAAATTGTGTAGCCAACAGTTACCGTCCTCTACCGAGCTCTCTAGAGGTGTAGATTCGGGAACAAAGAGGAGTTTAAATATTTAAACAGACACTGGTTGTTTTTAAATGATGACTAAAGACCTAATTAATAATGTAGTCAGACTTAATAATAGTAATAATTAATTAATTAGAATTTGTTTAATATAAATAATGTGTCAAATGTAAAAATATAATGCATTGTGGTATTTTATGCTATACTAACTTCCTCAATAGGGTTTTTATACTGATGGCACTGTTCGTGTCTGAACAAGTAAAACATTGTGAGGGTAGTTTATTGATAGAAACTACAATGCATGATATGTCAAAGCTCTGGAGCATTACCAAAAGGGCAAAAGTGAAAAAAAAAAAAAAAAGCATTAAAGTAAGTGCATGAGAAATAAAACTTGAGATCACCCAGACTCAAAAGGTAACCTAGCACCCTACACATGACACCATATTATAAATCCTTATAATATTAAGATGTAGAAGAATAAATACAGACTGCGTCTGTTAAAGTATGAGTGTGGTTGGTGGTCTATGATAGTCAACAGAAGATTGTGCATTCACATGTTAAGAAGGGGTACACTATTTAGTTTTTATGCAGGACCCATTTGCATTGTCTTAAAACAGCCGTCCTGTAATAAAATAACAAGTGGAGAGCCTTTATCAGATTACAGAAAAAAATTCTGTGTGGGTTTGGTAGTTACTGATAAGAGATATGAGCTGTGAGGGATGGAGTTGCTTAGAAAAAGGTTGGGTTCAATTATAACAAAGACTCTAGCAGAAAAAAAATGCTTTTTACAGGCAAAGCTTTCAGTTCTGAAAGAATATCTAAGTCAAACTCGCTCTGCGTGTCTGTTTTAGACCAATCAGCCAGATTTAAAACAAAGACTTAGGCCACGAGGCTTACTTTTAAGCTTTGTCTATAAAAATTTATTAATATGTCATGTTATACGATGTTTGAAAAAAAAAAAAAAATTATATATATATATATATTTTTTTTACACTTTTCATTAGCTGGTCTGACACCAATAAGTTACTTTACAGAACATCCTATGATGTGTTTTGTTTCAAGCCTCTAAAATGACCAAATGTCACAGTATCTGCATGTTTTCATGAAAAACATGAAAATTTAAAATATAATTTTTTTATTTACTCTTGTCCTTTTATGGGTTAGAAATAGATTAGAAAGTATTATATTAATAATTGCTCTGTTTAATCTAGTTAAATATTTTTATTTACAGGATTTTCATGTATAAAAAAGGAAACACCGAATTAAATATTCAACATTGAATTGAGTAATCCCACGACATATTTAAAACACATGATTAATTTTTCACACGAAGTTTTCACAGGTAGGGTGTGTTTTTCCCTTCTGTGTCATGGAGTAGGGTAGGGTAAATTATTATTTACTTGTGATACGTCCTTAGCGTTAAGTAATGTGCATAATTTTTACAGCCAGTGTTACACAACTCAACATAGAATGACAAATAAATAAATAAATAAAATAATAAATAATGCCCTAATTATGGTGCAGGTATCTGAGTATTACACTTACTTAACCTATTTACACTTTGTTATTAAAGTTGTTGATTTACACCATTTTTGTTTGTATAGAGCTTTTTACAGTATGCAAAGCATTTAGATGATAAATAACATTTAGAGACGTTCGTTTCCAATGAAAGCTGTTTTTTGTTTCTCTTGTGCTGATTCACTCAGATCATGAGTTAACATGTTACATCTAATCTAATCACTGTTTTTCCTGAGCATGTTTCATGCTGTTCTTTTTTAAGCAATTACTGGAGCTGCGGACTTCATTTCAACAATTCATTTTTGTTTCTATTTATCCACCGCAATTTTTAATAATGTGTCATTCTTTCTTATTCTTAAGAGTTACTGATAAATCTAGAACATACTGCTGTTAATTTCAGAGCATTGTTTTCTGCATATTTTTAAAAATTGTAAAACATGAAAATTTAAAAGATAGCTTGAATAAGAGAGAAATATACTGATCACATAATAGAACTTGTGTAAAAAAAAAAAAATCTATTATTTTGTGTACATTTTAAAGCTTCTTGTGCGGATCAGGGATTATTATTATTATTATTATTATTATTATTATTATTATTATTTATTAACTCATGTCCTTTTATGTGCTCCATAGAAATAGATTAGAAATTGTTGCATTAATAATTGGTCTGTTTGATCTTGTTATTGTCCCTTTTACAGGATTTTCGAATGAATGAATCAGCACCCTATACAATTGATGAATCAGCACCCTATCCAACATATTCCCTGCCTAGTGCCCTGAGTACCTTGGGATAGACAGAATAAGCAATATAAAAATTGAGTAAGTGAAAGTAAGGATTTTCATAAATCTACTTTCTTGTGTAATTGCTTTTATTTCTTAACCCTGCTTAAATCGTTTAATATCTTGCTGGATACTTGATAAATGAGGCCTATTAAGCCTACACAGCCTACCATTATGCCTATTAAGCCTACACTGTAAATATAACAAATACAAAATGTTAAGTGACAAGCACATTAAAGATTAAACTTTAAAAAGAACAACAAGAAAAAAAATAAGATCAAATAAACCTAAACACGATGGAGAACTATATACTGTAGCCATACTAAGGCATCAACCAGGTACAGTTTCCTTCTAGGTAACATATGATTCATTTTTCACATGAAGTTTTCACATGGAGGGTGTGTGTTTTCCTTCTTTGTTGTGGAGTAGGGTAGGGTAAATTATTATTTAATAGTAACACGTCCTTACCATTAAGTAATCTACAACCTTTTTACAGCCAGTGCTACACAACTTATCCTATAGAATGACAGAAATATAATAATAATAATAATAATAATAATAATAATAATAAATGAGTATTACACTTACTTAACCTATTTCCATATTGTTATTCAAGTTCCATTCAATGGAGTGAATGGATTCACTCCATTTTTGTTTGTATAGAGCTTTTTACAGCATGCAAAGCATTTTTCTAAGCAATTACTGGAGTCGTGGGCATTAGTTCAACAATTGATTTCTGTTTCTATTAATATCTACCCCAATTTTTAAGAAATCTGTTATTCTTTCTCATTCTTAAGAGTTATTGATAAATTTAAACTCTATGTTTAATTAATGGAGAATTAATATTAAGTCCTGTCATTTTATTCCTATTATTACACTTTTTTGTTTTGCTTAAATATTTCAATTAAGGCAAAAACAGTGTAAAAATTTAATAAGGAGTTTTTATTTCCCATATAGTAAAACAACAACAACAATAACAGTAATAATAGTAATAATAATAATAATAATAATAATAATAATAATAATAAAATAGCTTTATTTCTCCATATAATCTCCTAATTAAGTGCATTAAAACTAGTGCACTTATCCCAGCATTTCACTAGTGCCTGAATACCAAGTTAGTTACATAGATACCAAGAAGGTTTTCTCAGGATACCAGAGCCATGATCGGACCGCCTGATTCATGTATGAAACGCTTGCTTCCTAGGAACTCTTTTAATGGCTCGAACTGGAAATGGCTTGGAGCGATTGAAATATCAATCGGTTTTATGTCTTTGCTCATGGGAAATTTTTATCACAAGTCTCAGTTTTACATGAAAAGCACTCGTACTACTACTACTACTACTACTACTACTACTACTACTACTAATAATAATAATAATAATAATATTCAATTAGAATTCCTTGCTCTATTTTATTTGAACATGTGTATTAAGTTCAGTTTTATTTCTATAGGAGTTTACATTGTCAGACAGCAACTTTTATAGAATGCAAGTCAAAGGAAACAATGAAGAAAATTCCAAAGATGTCATGAGGATGAAATCTCTTGAAAAGCTAAAATCAAACCTGTTCTCCTTTGGGTGATACATCAGTACCAAATACAAGTGAAGGTTTAGGTGAGGTTGTCTACAAAGAGGAATAGACAGTGTCAAACCAGCACTCTGTAAATCACAGACTGCCAATCATGCACTGTTTCTGTTGTTCTTGCTGTTGAAATAAAAGGATGGACTGAAGGTGTTAGACAAGAAAAGCAATTAAGGTAACAACCTGTAAGTAATTAAGATGATGACATTTACTGCACTTTACTTCTGAAAATCTAGAACACACCCTGGCTGTGATTCTATTTTGGGCCAGTCAGAAGGTTTAAGAACAGACATCCAAACTTTTAGAAAGGCTTCCTTTCTTTCTCTTATTTTTTTCTGTTTATAACCTACTTCACCAAAACACATCTCTTGTTTCTAAGATGTTCAGCACCAGTAAGGTTGGAAGGTTATATCTACCTGTATAATACATAAATAAATAAATAAATATAATATAATAGTTTAAGCAAAGTGAAACTCAATGTAAATGTAAATATTTTTTATGACAATTAAGAAAATAATAAAATATTTTATGCAGCAACATTCTTATACAACAATCAATATTTAGTATGAAGAATTTTATTATTCAAAAGCTGCTGGATCTGGCTGGGCATAAAGTCAAAGGCTATGTTTACACTGTCAGTTAAATGTGACCCAATTCCGATTTTTTGCTCATATGTGACACATATCAGATATGTTCTATGTCCGTGTAAACAGGAAAAAAACGCATGCATTCCGATATTTCGAGATCGGTTTCAGG
>JAQMYI010000019.1:16397737-16418625 GCA_030014275.1 Clariallabes melas
TGGAAACATGAAATTATTATGTACAAAACACATATTACATTTTAGTACATGTAACAGGTAGCCAACTTCCTTTTTTTCAGTGTACATTGGGAAAGGTTTCACTTTACATGTCTTAAACCTCTTGAAGTAATGTGAGTTATTACATTCAGATCAATGTATATCTTACCTGCTTTCCAAATGAAAAGCAATTTCTGATATTCTGAGAGTCAAAACATATAGAACACTCTGAAGTTGCTCTTAAAACGATGTATATTTACAGTACTACAATCTAGAAATTAAATGTGCTTATTTGGAATTAGATTTGATTAACTTACAGGAAATATAGCATGATATTGAGAGATGGGGGTGATACCCAATTCATGCTTATTATTTGAACGGAGTCAAATAATACGTGTGAAGGTTGAGAAACTCCTTAATTAGTCATAGTTTGGCATCAGTCACAAAACCAAATAAGGCAAACTGTTTACACTCAGCCTAATGCTTCCACCCAATACTTTAGCATGGGTGTGTTAGTGAGCAATATTTGGTTTCACCGAACACAGTTCTTTGTCAAGCAAAAAATGTTCAATGTTAGTCTCAAAATTTTGTATTATTTTTAAATAGTAATAATAACAATTATTATGCTTTTCCATGACATCCAACATTTGATATTCCAAGGTTTCTTCTTTGATAGTCTTTATTATCTTCTGTAACAACCTCTAGCTTCTTCCTGGAAAAGGAGCGTTCATTGAAAAATCATGTGACACTTTAATTGCATGCTGCTGGACGTCATGCAACAGTTTATGTGGCATCTAATGAGAACTGGTTAGTCCAGAAGTATGTTAATGGTTTCTTAGTAGTATGGGTCAATGCATATGCAATCACCTTACATAAAAAAAAAAAAAATCATATTTGATTTTATATATTTAGTAGACTTCTCCGATATCTCTCATACAGTATATTTCAAGAAAGGAAATGTTTAGTAAAGATTTAAATCTATACCATATTATTTGGGTGATTTACACAGCAGTTTCAAGTTTCTACTCTCTTTTGCACTTAATCATTGTTTTTTTTTTGTGTGTGCAAATTTTAGATGACATTTTGTTTTTGTTTTTTATTCTATTTTAGACTTAAACAAGTAGTTGCTGCAACAACATATGCTGTTTATATGGTTTCTCCATTTTGTAGCATACTCATACAGTTTTAGCACTAAATTGCAATGCTTTCTGCACAAATTTTGTTACATAAAACTGACCAGTGAACAGCTGACAGAAATGCTAAAGTAGCTTAATAATTGTAATGTTTAATGTAAATTCACTGCCAAATAATTAGACAATGAATTGCATGAATAAGCAGGTGTACTGTATAGGTATTCTTAGTAAATGTGGGCAGTGGTGGTATGAACAGGAATAAAATAAAATAAAAATACGTTTAAAGTTTTGTACAACAGCACACTCTAGTGTCTAAGTGATGCTATTCAGCAGGCATGAAAAAAAAAACATTTTATCCTAGGGGAAACGAGAGGGTACATCCAGCAGGTGGGTATACAAGGACATACGCTCACACGCATGCACGATACACTATGGACAATTCGAGTGTGGGAGGAACCAGGAGAACCTATTATTACTATTATAACTGATGAATTCTGCCAGAATGCCAGCTTAAAACTAATTTTACACAATTACATACAAACACTGTAACAAAGCATCAACAGACAACCAAGATGTACCAGACAGAACACATAGCTTTTATTAAGTAGGTCTAAAAAGAAGCGCTAAAGAAGGGCAAAGAAAACTCCCACATGCATGTTAGTGTTTACAGAGTTGAGTGCCCTTTTGTTTGGTTTGGTAACTGTCACAACAACGTCAGCACTTTTTTGTCTGGCAGGGCGTTCCACTGAGTTGCAGCTTTCACAGAAAATGCAGACAGCGCAAATGCAGTATGATGAGATGGTGCAGTAAAATATTTTATAGAAGATATTTTTCAGTGATTTTATAGAATAATATGATATAAATATTTATATACACCTAGGTTACATTTTGTGTGCATGAATTCTTAAACTGTGTTTAAGGATTGGTTTTGTAGTTTCTGAGCTTGGTTGGTCAGAGACTAGTAAACTAAATGCTCTGATTCTGACCCCTGGGGGCTCCGCAGAATGCTCTTAGTAAACGCATACAAAAGTTCTTTCCCTTGAACTGTTTTCTTACTATCCCAACATTTTATGCACAGGTTCCAGCAAAAGGTGTAATACAACCATATCAGACAGGAATGATAATATTGGGATTGTTTGGACATTTGTAGCCACTATCCCAAACTTTTCCTCTCTGAGCACTGCCCAGAAAGTGAGCTAAGTTTCAGGGGAGCATTATGGAAGTACTCGGCTGGCAGCTATGTTTATATTCACTCTTCATCATTAGAAACACTAATGACCTCTAAACTAATCTAATTCTAACACTATCTATTATATTATTATGTAATTTATATCCATTAATCAATACTTTCTACTGTATAATAGACCAGTTAGTATACAAGTTAGTGTTTTATTTCTTTTCCTCATATAATTTTTTTTATTATTATTCCTTTTAAGTTGTTAATTATAGCCAGTGAATATTACTTGTTATTTTAATTTTACTTACATTAAACTTTTTTGCAACATTTTGAGAACCAAGTTTGGAAGTAATGGTTGTGTGTCCACTAGATTTTGGTCATAAAGTGTACAGTCCATTACACTATATGGACAATAGCACTTGGCCAAACATGCAATAATGTTGTATCCAAATAAATATGCAGTACTTTAATATGGCATTGGTTCCACATTGCAGCTATAACAGCTTCCATTCTTCTTGGAAGGTTTATTTGTGAAGTCGTGCCCATTCATTATGTAAAGCATTTATGAGTTCGGGCACGGATGTTGGGCAAGAAGGCCTGGCTTGCAATCTTCATTTCAGTTCATCCCAAAGGTGCTGGATAGGCTTGAAGTCAGGACTCTGTGCGTGCCAATTAAATTCTCCCACACCAAACTCATCAAACCATGTCTTCATAGTCCTGTTGGAATAGAAAATGGTCTTCCCCAAACTGTTGTCACAAAATTGGAAGCATAGCATTGTCTGACATTTCTTGGTATAATAAAGTATTAAGATTGACCTTCACTGGGTAAAAGGGGTCTGATTGAAACATCTGAATTCAATAATTAACAGGTTTGGCCAAATACTTTTGTCCATATTATGTATGTACTATTTTAGTAGTATTGATGTGCTTTGTCTTACCTTAGGGGACTGGTTTCTTTCTTCTCCTATTGTAAATCTCACTCAACAAATTTTAATCTTACTCAGTGGCCAGCAGTAATATCTTGTGGGTTTACAGTTATATGTTTTGTGTGTGTTTCTGTTATGTACTGTATATGTTTTATGCAGGTTTGTATAACTGAGTGTAATGGCCAGTCAGTCTAAAAAGTCAGAACAAGTCTAAGATATGTTAAAGCTCCCTCTAGTGGCTACTGTTCAGACTGTGAACAAACTGTACAATCTATTTTGTTGGGATTGTTTGGACATTGGAATTTATCACTGGTTGTGCAAAAGGAAGCATGTGACAAACTCACAATTTTCTGACTGTGGTAACCGCCTAAAAAAAATAAGCACACAAAACATTAACAAAATGTATGTGCATATTTATTAAAAGACAGTGTGAAAGAAAACATGTAGAGTTAGCATCTGTGGTCATGTTCAGGACCCTGGGAATGATGGTTTTAATAATTGAAATTCAAAGTGTTTGCTAAAGATACAGTACATAGTTTGCATTAGCTTTGCAATGAAATGTGGTAATTAATGTTCATAAGCTAATCATATAAGGCTAACCTGCTAGGTTATGAGCAGCATTTTGTTTGTTTGTTTTTAAGAGCTAGTTTTTTTTTTTTTTAACTGATTAGTGTTTCATTGAAAGTCCTTGAAATAGAAAACCATAGCTAAATAATTAGCTAGTTTGATGTTTATACAATATCAATGAAACCATTAGACAAAGAAACCAGCCTTACTAGTTAAAAACAATACTATTTTTTTTAAGATTCTTTTTTAAATATGTGATGATTAATACAAAATACTGTACTGAAATGCTAAGAAAAATGTTTTTATTTATTGTTCAAGACGACACCAGTATCAGTTACAGTTAATATATGTGCTAGTGGCCTATAATATCATGTAAAGCATATCATTTTTATGGTAAAATGATAAGTTCTATATTAATGGATAGATATGACAGTAGCCTTGTGCTGTGTGTTGTTATGGATTCCTCCTACTGCCGAGCAGCGTAACGGATCCGGCACTATAGCTCATTTTATCACAGTGATCCTTTCTGTCTTTAAGTATGTCCTGAAATAACACACACACACACACACACAGACAAACACAAACAGTCAGGATGATCACAAAAGATTAAACTGTTAACTTATTTATGCTCACGACGAGCTACTTTGCTACATAGACTTATGATACAGACACTAACAAACCATAAAGTATTTCTAATAAATAGGCAATTTGTTAAAGTACAGGGTGTCCCAAAAATTGACATCATTTTGTAGTCTAACAACAGACAATTTTCCCTCAAATTGTAACAAGAAATGTAATTCCAACTAAGTTTAATGTTTTACATTTAATTCTGTGCAACAGAAACTTGAAGATGAGGAGTTCGAAAAGCGTCTTGTTTTAAGTGACCAGGCCACATTTCATACAAATAGCATAGTCAACAAGCATAATGTTTGCATTTAGGGGAAAGAAAATCCCCATGGCACAGTTGAGCACAGGAGGGACTTGCTGAAAGTGAATTAGTTGGAGGTGGACTACCGGCCTGATGTCGTGTCGTGTCACAGGCAGTACGCATACTGAACATTTGTGAAATCGGTTATAAAATCTACAGTATATCCGTTTGAATATGTTGTTGGGATGTTTTCAGCATAAAGCCTATTTAATATTGTTTGCCTAGGACATGTACTGTAGTTACTCAGATATTCATATTTCAACTAATGTTAATTTTTTTTGAGACACCCTGTAGTGCTAAAAACAAGTTAGTATATACACTGTTAGTATGTAATTTAGCATGAACTAAGCATTAACTTGCAGAAGCTACTACTACTGTTAGGGTTAAATAAACTTCTAGGACTCATGGTTGAATAATTAGCTCAATAAACACTGAGGCTGATTAACAATGGCGCAGTACCCTTTTTGTGAGTGTACCTTTATTCCCAGGTTCATGTGTTGCCTAGTTTGTTTTCCTTTTAACATATATTAAGCGTTTTATTATTTTAAAGACAAATCTGACCCAATTAAAAATACAAAATATTTAAATATTTAAATATTAAAATATTAAATATAGAATATGTATTCAATTTTATTAATATTTTATTGGAACAATGCTCTGAAGATTAATTTAAGACATTAATCTACAAATAGAGAGCTGGGAGGATATCTTATTCAGGTTTACATTGTATGCTTTATAGGACCTTGGAAACATGGGACCCTGGGAACATAGGACCCTAGAACTTTTTTATATTGTATTTTTTTATGTAATATTTTTTATGTTTACCATGGTGATTGCTGGTCTGTGGATGCAGTGGATATATGGCTTTGGCTTTTCTTGAATCTTATCTTGGTATGTCTTGTAACAGGTCATACAGTCTATCAGAGGCTGGGAACAAAAAAAAACACAGGTACTTAAATAAACAATTTCATCTGCTCACATAATGTTCATAACTAGTTCAGCCTGTAAATGGAAAAAAAAAAAGTCAACTCACCCTGTTGTTTCTGAAGGCACACTTGCTTGAATCTGCAGCAGCAGTTCCTTTAGCACATCGGGTGGCCTTCAAATAGAAGTGATGAGAAATGTATTTTGTTCCAAATCCAGCCTGACAACAAGACAAAGAGGAAGAAAAAAAAGACAACATGAAAAGAAAACATTTTTATATGCCATGCTGCCTGCTTTTACATTGCTAACCGATTCCTATTCTTTCTCTCACCTTGGACATAGATTTGATATTCAAGACATTCACAGTTAGATTTTCCTGTAAATCCTGAAACTATTGTCATTGTTTTGCGATCTGCTGGTCAAGCACATTTAATCAGGAGACTGATGCAAAAATAGGAAATGGATTATGTCTTATGTGTACATGCAAAAGGGGCAGGAAAAAACCGCTATGTGTTTAGATCATTTTGATGTAATTTAGGGATCAGTTACAGATCAGTGGGCAAACAATTATAAATCAGATACAGATCAAAGAGAAATCAATTACAGAACAGTTGGGAACATTTACATGCCAGCTTTTAAGCAAAGTCTGATGTAATTTAAAAATCAGTTACAGTTTTGCAAGTCCAAGAAAATTCAGAACACATACTCACGTCTACATCTGATGCCTTGTCGCTCTTGAAGAACCGGAAGTGATGCTGCACACCTTGGTGTGCGTTAATCTGCTCCACTGCCAGCTCTACTCCGGCCCTATAGCCTTCAGAGAGCTTCATCAGATCCTGAGCAGTAGCACTCCACACAAAGCCTAACAGCACCACCAAAAACAGTCTAGCCATCTTACACATGCAGCGCTGTGCAGTCAGTTAGATTGATTTGCTGCCTTTGTTGTTGAAGAGAAGCAGATGCACCGAGTGACACCCGACGAGAACGGCAGAGACAAAGAAATAAAGTCAGGCGTTTCTGATTCACTGAGGATTAATTCCTTTGGAATCCCACAGTCGAGGAGAAAAACAGGAAAGTGATTATGCAACAGGAAACACTCGACTTACCCCTCCCCCCCTTGT
This sequence comes from Clariallabes melas, assembly GCA_030014275.1. Taxonomy (NCBI): domain Eukaryota; kingdom Metazoa; phylum Chordata; class Actinopteri; order Siluriformes; family Clariidae; genus Clariallabes; species Clariallabes melas. Next base: position 16,404,511 of record JAQMYI010000019.1, read on the forward strand.
CTTTGTCTCTAAATCTCCTGAAGCTCTTTCTCTTTCTTTTCTAAATCCAGCCCTGATTTCTTGGAAGTAATTTTGGGCGTTACACATAATTTGTTGAACATATTTTCCCAACGTATATCTCTTAATGTGGCAAGGACACTTAGTCATTCACTGTATTATGAGACTATGTCCTTCCTCAACAGAGACTGTCCATTTTGTTCAGATTGTCTCACTCTGCACATTTTTCACTTTTTACATTTCTGTTCTTCTCTCTCTCTCTTGTTAAACAAGAAATGTATGTACTTCAGCACTTCATGTATTGATTGTATCCTATTGTAACCCCTCAGTCCTGTAATCAGCCATCCCTCCACCAGAGTTGGTTATTGTTTGCCTTGTGTACTTTATCAATAAAGCCCTGCTCATGGATTCTAACATGCCTCCGGTGATGGATCCGTTACACCTATTTTGTGTTAGCACCATCTACTGTTCAACAGAATGTATTTGTATTCGAATGTGCTTCTCTCATGTTTAAAATGTTGTGTGCATTAATAATAGTAGCCTGTAGACACAGCAATGAGGATAAACAGTTCTCTTTATTAAGGATGTCACCTTCATTATATATGTAAATAAAATTAACAAACAAAATTGTAATATGATGTAAAACACATACACATTATATAAATATTTACGTTTTTTTGCATTTGTTAAATGTCAGAATCGAGCAAGGGAGAATTTTATGGAATTTTCTTCTTATTACTTTCATCAGTCAAAAATTTACATACACTTCCTTAGTATTTGGTAGAATTGCCCCGAAACTGTTTCACTTCGGCCACACGTTACCACAAGCTTTCAACAATAGTTTCCTGGAATTTTGGTCCACTCCTTTTGACAGAACTGGTGTAACTGGGTCAGGTTTGTAGGCCTTCTTGCTCGCATTCGCCTTTTCAGTGCTGCCATTTGGAAGACCCATTTGGAGCTTTAACCTCCTGGCTGGTGTCTTCAGATGTTGCTTCAGTTCCTTCTGCAACAAAGCAGCCACACAACATTATACTAACACCCCCATACTTCACAGGTGGGATGGTGTTCTGAGGCTTTAAAGCTTCGCCCTTTTTCCTCCAAATATACAGTTTATCATTATGGACAAACAGTTAAATTTTTGTTTTGTCAGACCACAGGACATGTCTACAGAAATTAAGATTTTTGTCCCCATGTAAAGTTGTAGTCTGGCTTTTTTGTGGTGGTTTTGAAGTACTGTAATGGCTTTCTCCTCTCATAGTAACCTTTCAGCTCATGGTGGTACATGACTCATTTTACTGTGTATAATGATACAGTCTTACCAGTTTCAGCCAGCATCTTCACAAGGTCTTTTGCTGTTGTCCTGGAGTTGATTCGCACATTTTGCACCAAAAAAAAAACGTTCCTTCACTCCTTCCTGAGTGGTATGATGGTTGTACATTCCCATGTTTTTTATACTTGTGTATTATTGTCTGAATGGATGAATGTGGGACCTTCAGGCATCTGGAAATTGCACCTAAGGATGAGCCACACTTGTGGAGGTCCACAATTCTTTTCCTGATGTCTTGTTGATTTCTCTTGATTTTCCCATGATGTCAAAGAAAGAGGCTCTGTGTTTGAGGTGTGCCTTTATATGAATCCAATTAACTCAAATGGAATCAATTAACCTATCAGAAGCTTCTTAAGCTCAGAATGGAATCATCTGGTGTTTTCTTTTTGTTTAAAGACACAATACAATTAGTGTATGTACAGTATACTTGTGACTTTGATGAAAGTGATAAATGAAAAATAGATGAAAAATACATAAAAATTCTCCCAAAAAAATCTAAAAATTCGATTCTGATATTTAACAAATGCAAAAAATATGTTCATTTATTGATCTAAAACAGAAAAAGTTTAATAATAATAATAAACAAAAAATAATAATAATAATATATATTCAAAAGTTAGTAGGTCCTCTTTGAATTCTATAGATGTTCTTGTGTAAAAACAGAATAAAAATCATCCAATCATATCGGATCTTATTACACAAATACAAAATCAGTCAAACAACATATACCTTTTTTCAGCGTGCGGTTATTTATTTAATAAAGCCAAAGAAAAAAATTATAATAAACATTTAAGTAATTCTCAGTACCCCAGTGATTCAGTAGTTCACCATTATAATATGTTATTATAATAATATATATAATTATAATTAAAACATTATAATTTAAAACATTGCTTCAGTTCATTGAGGTTTTGGAGAATTTGCTTATGCACAGCTCTCTTAAAGAGCATTTCAATTGGGTTCATGTCTGGACTTTTAACTTTTTTTTGTGCATTCAACATTGTTTTACAAAAATAAAAATCAGGAAAGACCATGAAATTAGAAGCTGTATCCAAACTTCTGACAGGTAGTGTATCCTAATATATGCATTCTTCAACAGTTATTTATGCTCTTTTTTTTTAAACTTAAATTGAATCATGGAAGCAATGTGTAGTATTATGTTCCCTCTAAATATGTCAGTAGTCACACCATCATTTGACCATGATTTATTTATTTATTTATTGCATATATTTTTATGTTGATGTGTGTACACAACTTTTAGGGCCCTTTGTATATATGAATTTTGAATGATGTCTATTGTCACCGTGAACAATTGTCTACTTGACATACTGTGACTTACATTATTTCTTGTCCTTTCTCTTAAAAGATTCCAATAATTTTGATGTTGATTAAGTGGTATTGGGAAACAGGATATAAACAGTGAACAGGAAGTGTGTGTGTGTGTGTGTGTGTGTGTGTACACGCGTGCATTTGTGTGTGTTAGGGGGAAAATCTTCGTGGCACATAATTATAGCATCCTACAGATTACCTGTTCCTTTCGATGCTGAATCAATAATCAATATTGTTCTTTTCTGTTTTACATTTTAAGAATTTTAAAAGCTTACTTACTGGAAAGTTCCTTGGTTGTAATGCTTGTTCATATTGAAGCTTAGCATTATTTTTTAGTAGTATGCTTTTTTAGTATTATGCCTGATTGTAGTTAGGTTTGATTAACTACCACTAATTACTGATTATTAGCAAACCAACTCAAGATTATTATATTTTCAGCCACAAATTGTTACTCGGGTTCAGTTGAGGCCAGGAGAGTCATAGATCCACTGCTGATTGACATTTTGTTGCAGTGTTCAATTCGAGAAGACTCCATCTCCTTCAGACAAAACAAAGGTTATTAGAGTATGACACAATGTTTCTAAAGAATTATTAACAATCAGATCATTTCTTGTACATGGTGAGTTTTTTTTAACATAAAGGAGCTACAGTACAAAGCATAGTACAGTATTACCATTATATAAGATATACAGAACTGTGCAAAAGTCTTGAGCTAACGCCTTCTACTATGTCTTCTTAGTAAATTACACTAAATTATATAGATTAAATAAAAACTATTTACACAATTTAAATCTGTTTGTATAACAACCTCAGCAGCAACCTCATTTCTCCTCTCATCTGTTCTAACCACTTAACATTCGGCATCATCAGTATACCAATCACTGACCTAATTATTATCATCTGCATCTTTTTCTCACTGTTCCATTTTTCATGTTGGACTGTTTTACCCTGAATGTCTGTTTTTGTTTGGTTTTGTCATGAATAATACTTCTGTACCAGTACATTTTATGGGTAAATTCAAATATTGTGTATAAGATCATCTGTGTCATTTTCCCCTCAAACCTGGACATTTTCTCTGCATTATGTGAGCGAGTAGGTTATGCAGACTGTAGGTTGTAAGAGTGAGCTCTTTTGTCTGAGTTATTTTGCCTGTCAGTTTATTCTGAATAAACTACAAACAAACTCCCTCTCAGTCACATACCTGAATAAAAGGCTCATTATGAGGGTCTTTGACTTCTCTGGTGTTCATTACAGCATTATTCATGATCATTCACACCTTCGCACACATGGCCTTTCTAAACAAAAAGAGTCTTAGAAATTTAAATGAATATATTGTCTTCTGTGAATGAGTGAGCAGAATGATTGTCACAGAGCAAAAACTCTAGGCTACAAGATTCAGTTCACAAAAGTCTTGTAGGCAAATGTTATGAATGCCTTTTGTTGGCTTTTATATGTTTTTTTTTTTTTTTTTCAATAACCATGCATAACCATTATTTTCTCCAAAATACAAACTTGTATATACAGTACATTCTGCTCACATCTTATTGTAGCTCAGTTTGTGCTGAATACAGTGTAATCAGACTTTAGCCATACTGTAAGTAACTGAAAATGTACAAATGTCAGAACATTTCTTCAGAGCCCCCAAAACACTTACAGACTCCTAATGTTTTCTTTTATGCTGGAATGATTCATAGATCACTGTCTGGCTTAACAAAAGCATTCCTCTGAAACTGCTCAGGTACATGGAATGGATTGAAAATGAGAGATAAAAATTTGCCAAAAGTGAGACAAAAAAGTCATGGAGAACTATTCCTCAAAGCTACATTAAAAAAAAACAAGAAAATCCATCTTATTGGACACAAAAAAGACTTTTGCACAGACCTGTATCAATACAACATTTTAAATACTGTATAATGCCAGTTTGTGGTTCTGAGTTTATTATGGTGGTTGTAAATGGCCTGTCTGGTTTCAGCTTGTAAGAAGATAATGGTTGCTATCATAACCATTTTTGTTTTCACTTTAATCCACTTCTGTCACCCAAGAATAGGAATTTGGCCTGCAGTGGGCACAGACTCAACCAGGACAGCCCAATATTGAAAAATGTCCTCTGGATGTTTTATTTATTTATTTATTTACACTATGTTTTGTGTACAAGAAATGACCCAATTTATTGTTTTTGTGTGAAATAAATGATTTATCAGTACCTGCGTGAGCATGGGTTTATGGACGCAGTGTATATATGGCTTTGGTTCCATCTGAATCTCGCCATTGAACGTCTTATAGCAGACAGCACAGTCAATCATAGGCTGGTATGACAAAAAAAAAAATAAGTTGTTGTCATGTATCTCATGCTTCATATCCAATGATTTCATAGTTATATTGTAACTAATTACAGCTTATAAATAAACTAAGTATGACTACTATTTTACGTGGTGTTTATTCAATCCCAATGCAGTCCACCACTGACACATTGCCTCAGTCACTCACTCTGTCATGTCTGAACACACACTTCTTCGAGTCAGCATTTTCAGTTCCACGGTTGCATTTTGTGGCTTTGAGATGAAAGTGATGGTAAAAGTAGTTCACGTTAAATCCTGCCTAGGGAGATAAAACATCAGTTAGAGATTCATTAAAAGAGGTCATCACTAAGTAATGAATGCATTACTTTAAACAAAATTGTACACTTTTGCATCTTGCACATTCTAAAATACAATAGCAGTTCATTCACAATTAATTTCTCTAGAAAAAGGAAAATGAAACTGTGATTAGCCTTATATATGGAACTCATGTGAGAACTGCTGATACAGAAAATTAATCAATACATTTTGATAAAACAGTATTGCTTATTTTAATGTGCTGCTGTATATTGTTTTTTTTTCAAAAGGTATGTACTATTTATCATACTAATTTCTAATAAATATGGGGGGTGTTAAAGTCCAATCAGGACTTTTGATTTGCAGATTTTGATATGCAGAATAACAGAACACACTTATGAAAATAAAACAAAACTTGTTTTATTTCTCTATATCATCCCCTGCTACTTTAATGCCCCTATTCCAATGTTTCACTAGTGCTTGGTTACATCAAGGTCGAAATGTTTTTCAGCACGCAAGAGTCATGATCTGACTTCCTGCATCACATCTGGAAACGTTAAAATCGCTAAATGCTTACAAGAATAGCTACAGTGGGCTCTTAATGTTATATCAACACGGATCAATAAATTCAGAGCTAATCCTAAAATTAACTTATTATAATGCTAGTCTAAATTTTAGTATCTACCAGAGAATTCAAATAATTTAACCTATAAGGTATAGATAAGATGTTGCAAGCCATTCAGAATTAAATGTTTTAGGAAAAGTAAACAACTTGGATGAGGCAATAAATTGACCTTGACATTGATCTGATCCAATGTTATTTAAATCACAATAAAAGATAAATTCCCTTTTGAACAATTCCTGGAGGTTGGTGTCTCAGGTGGAACGGATATAACGACTGGCAATCTCAAAGAAACACATTTAAAAACAAAATAAGCATTGATACCTCAATGGTAGACTTCTTCTGGCTTTTGAAGAAGAGGAAATGGTGCTGCACGGCATTATGTGAGTTAACCTGCTCCTCTGCGAGAGTCACTCCTTTCTTGTAGATTTCTGAGAGGTTCATGAATTCATTTTGGGCTTGAGAATAATTAAATAACACAACAACAATGAAACACACAACTTGCGGTAACACGGCCATCTTCGAACACTCTTCACGCACTCTAAACTCCAAAGAGTACAGTTCATGCTCGGGAGATCAAAACAGGTTACACATTAACACAATGCTAGCACAGAACATCCAAAATTTGGCCTCGGTTTGTTGTTGCTGGATTGATTGATTTTGTGGCCTTTGATCGAACTTTAAGGGTCAACATATGATATGACATTTTAAGCAGTAGCGCTTACAAGATTTTGTCATAGAGGTATCGGTTTTTCTTGTAGGAGACTGGCAATAAAACATATTACACACTTTTGATATACTGTTTTTAATACACTACATATTGTAGACATTGGCGAAGCTAAGGGGCAAATCTTTTTCCTCACCCTATTATCAATAATGTCAGCATATTTTTTTATTGTTGGAATCATAATGAAATGCAACATCTATGAAAAAAAGAAGTGTAATTGAAGTGTAAAAATTATTTCCATAGTATAGGTACAGTACCATGGCAGTGTCATAGAACCTGTACCATATAAACAATGGGGAATGGTTCTACCATATACAGTAGTATGTTACAGTGGAATGTACCAGGATGCTGTCAAAAATGTTATACATATTTATGCACCATAATGGTACTATTTATATAGATTGGTGCCATTGCATGTGTAACATTAATTAAATACCTCAGTGTGTGTTGAACCCCCCCAATTCTGCTGGGAAAATAGTGAAGTGGGTCACAGGGACTCATTGCTATTCCTGGGCAAAACGGTGAAAACTGTATTCTTGTAAGGCAAGCTCCTGAGACCTGGCTGTTCTCTTCTTCTCCTGGGTGTGTTTATATATATATATATATAAAATCATGAAGTGCTCTAAAAGTGCTCTAAACTGCGCTTACCTTGATCCTGAGAAAACACAGTGGACCAACACCGATGGCATGATCCCCAAACCCCCACTGACTGTGCAAACTTTACACTTTTTCTACCACATTTTTTCTTCCCATTTGTCTTTCCATTAATGTGCTTAGATACAGCACTCCTGTCAATTCAGCAATCTTCCCCATGATATGGCATCACAAACACAGACAAGAGATGAGGACTACTGGAAAATGGGTAATTTTACTAGAAATAATGAGGAAGGAAAGGGTTAGAAAGAGGGAGGAAGGAACAAAGGGGAGAAGGTATGCACATATAGGCCTTGAGGCAGTGCCCCGCTGGCATGCGGTCAAATCTTCGAAGTACTTAAGAGAACCTGCCCCATAAGTGAAAAAAATTCAAATGAATATTTTTACTGCTGAAATAACAGCGCTGAAGTGGTATAAGTGAATTTCAACATACTGAAGTTGTTTTAAGACCAAACCTAATGTTTATCCCATCTACTTTTTCAATTTCTCAATACTCATCTCCTATTACTGAACAGAGAGTGTATTCGGCTGACTATGAAAGAAGTACAACTTAAGCGTAAACAAAGTGTAAGATACTCAACCATACAAAAATGTATTTTTTTTGTATGGATATGTTAGGCAGAGAGTTCTGCTGTACAGAAAGACAGGCAGACATGTATACAGGCTTCAGCCTGAAATAATATAATATAACTGATTACATTAAATATTAATATTTTATATATACTGTAATATAATGAGTTTAATAAATTTTCTAACAACTGAAAAAAGACTGAAAAGAATTACATATTTATTCATAACAGAAAAAATCAATTAAAACATACAATTCATCATCATATAATCAAAAACCATATTAAGGCTAAATCTGACAAAAGAAAACGAAATGCTGTTCACATCAATAAACAGATAAATGAACAAATAAAAGATTGTATACTTGTCTTTCGCCACCCTCATATATGTATAAATAATTATGTAAAAAAATAAACCTACCAATTTTTGTAATTAGTATCATTTTTTACCTTGCAGTAGCTAGCTAAGTAGTTAGCTGATATTGTTCTGTAAAATATTGGAAAAGTAAAGTATTAAGTGGGTTAAGGGGCTATCACTATAGAACTAAACATTAGCATTATAACATGGACAGCCAACACTGTAACTTGGATGGGACTGTTAACGGATTTCAGATGATATGCAGGAGAGCTGGTCAGCAGTTGAAATTGCCTCGGTGCACTCGTACTATTTTCAGTCAGTGTAGTACTGACTGTCACAAGCACTTTCTCTTAAACACTCAATGAAATATTTAACCAAAAACAATCAAATACTGTTCTTTTAGAATTAGCATTGTGCTAATGAATGATTGAAACACATATATCGCTAGTTAGATAAAAATTTAGATAGTGTTAGTGTTCTGGGTTTCTTCTAATGTTAAGTTAAACTATTTCTTAGGGCACTATTTCTTATTTTAGAGCAAATATTAATGATAAGAATATTTTTCCTCATGGCTGACTACACGAGGAATGCAAACATTCTGACTTTAAACACTTCTAAACTCCATTACGCTAGCTATAATCTAGCATCACAACACAATTTTAGAGGCACTCTTGTTACACCCTATATTATTTAATAATAATATTATACTAAGTTAGATCAGAAACTTAGACTACAACCTAACTACCCAGCTATGCTAAATATCTCTATTAAAAAACTACCATCAGCTGGCTTCAGCATTATACTGTGTTTTCCTTGGTAATGCAAGGAAAAATAAATTTTGTATCACCTACAAAATGTTGACAGTGTTTTACATTCACATAAACCTATCAAACCTCTTACTGTATATATGCAGTCATGTCTGTGATAAAGAAGGCAAATGAAGTTGCCCTGTTGTGCTTTAGTAACATTACATTATAGTAAGAAAATATGACTAGCTACCTACAGTATATATTTAAATCAACATTTAAAAATAAACTTTAGTCAATCTCTGTTAAAAAATCTCTAGTTAAAAAAATACCATGGATGCTTTGGTCACATATTATAGGTGGATGAGAGATGGAGAACTGCACCAAAACTATGTCTACGGCTAATTAATTATCAATAAATAGTCTGCTATTATTGGCAACAGAGTGGGTAACATGGCTAATTTGGCATCAAGCGTGTAAATACTTCCAACACGATGAAGCAAACACACTATTCATCCACACTGATCAGCCATAACATTAAAAACCACCTAGGTTTTGTGTTCCCCAAGGCTCTGGCTCTTCAAGCCATCATTCCAAAAGACCTCTAGGGGTGTGTGTGAATGGTGTCTGATAGAACATTGGCAGTGGATCCTTTGGGTGCTCTTGTTGAGTGATCCTGTCATTAGTTTGCTGGTGGATTGTTGTTCTTAAATGTTTTTAACTTCAACTGACAGTGGTCATGATTATGGCTGATCGGTATATACAGTATGGAGGTTTTGATTCAAGCTCACACATATACTGTACATACACACACTTAATCAAGGTAATCATAACATTACATTCAAATAAATTAGTTATTTTCACAATAGCTAATAGTATAGTAACTGTAGTAATGTATTATGTCCTAATACTTTTTGTTAACTGACTCAACTGGTGGTTTTTGAGTCAGCTTGCTTTTTTTTAATTCAATATGTCAATTTATTGTTTTCATGGCAAGAATGCAAGCACTAAATTGGATTCTAACATTCTAAGTCTGGGCTTCTGTGCTCAGCAATGCTTATTTCACATTAAAGCTGAACAGCACACTTTCTTCACTCTGATTTCCACTGGCAGTGAAATGAAAATAAGCAAAATCCAACCATGGGTGGATACACAGAAAGATGATGAGTGTAGTAAGCATAGGTGAGTATCACACAGGCATGTGCATCTCTGTGTACTCGTCTATTCCCTCTTTTTCATCAAAAGTGGGCTCAGCATCATCTGCATCGAGCTGCGAAGAGACACGAGACAAGAGTAAGACAACTGTGATAACAGCTTTATCTATCTACCTGTTTATCAATCTGCTGGTCTATTTGTTTAAACTAATTAACACAAAAATAATGAACAGCTTCATGACTATACAGTAGATCTATTTGGGGCCTCATCCAATCCTGTCTTTGACAGTACTCTGTCAGCATCCGCTTGGTTTAGTCGCCTTGGCCAGACAAAGCTTTACAAACAGTGTGTATCAGTGCATAAACAATCATTATATAGTGGTAGGTGTTTCGCCTGCCATGCGGAAGGCCCGGGTTCGATTCCCAGCCAGTGCCTGAACCCCCCAGCCACTGGATGCAGTGCCGGTCCCAAGCCCGGGTAAAATGGGAGGGTTGTGTCAGGAAGGGCATCCGGCGTAAAACCGGTTGTTGTGCGGACTGGATATTCCGCTGTGGCGACCCCTTGCCGGGAGCAGCCGAAAGACCAACAACATATAAGAACCTGAGTCAACTCAGGTTCAAGGTTCAGAGGTTATGTCAACATACAGGTGTTGGACAATGAAACTGAATCACTGGGCAATTTAGTGTTGGAGGTTTCATGGCTAAATTTGACCAGCCTGGTGGCCAATATTTATTGATTGCACATTCCACCAGTAAGAGAGTGTGAAGGTTTAATTAGGAGAGCAATAGCACAGTTTTGCTTAAAATATTGCAATGCACACAACATTATGGGTGACATATCAGAGTTCAAAAGAGGATAAAATGTTGGTGCACGTCTTTGTGAGTATTCAGGGTAACGTCAGAATACCACCAAGAAGGACGAACCACATCCAACAGGAGTAACTGTGGACACAAGAGGAAGCTGTCTGAAAGGGACGTCCGACTGGGAGCTAACCCGGATTGTATCCAAAAAACATAAAACTACAGCCGCCCAACTCACTGCAGAATTAAATGTGAACCTCAACTCTCCTGTTTCCAACAAAACTGTTCTTTGGAGCTCCACAGGGCTCCGGTGTACACGGCCGGGCTGTTGTAGTCAAACTTTTAGTCACTCATGCCAATGCCAAACGTTTCAATGGTGCCAGCAGCGAATATTTTGGGCTGGACAATGTGAAACATGTATCGTTCTCTGATGAGTCCATCTTCACAGTCCTTCCCACATCCGGGAGCGTTACGGTGTGGAGAAACCCCTAAGAAGCCTAACACCCAGACTGTTGTATACCCAGAGTGAAGCATGGTGGTGGATCAGTGATGGTTTGGGCTGCAATATCATCACATTCCCGAGGCCCAATTTCCTCCACCAGTATCACATAGTCACCTGGCCACTATTCTGCAAGAAGAACGGCTCAAAATCCCTCTGTGCAGGACTTCGATCTGTCATTCCCAAGACGAATTGATGCTGTATTGGACACAAAAGGAGGCCCTGCACCATACCATGAATTATTCTGGTCTAAAACCAGGTGTTTCAGTTTCATTGTCCAACCTCTAGGTGTTACTATATAAACATTTATTAAATTATGAATAAGTACTGAAAATGCTGGATTCAGGGTAAAAAAAATTTAACAAACGTTTAACAACAGATGGAGTCTGTAAAAGACGTCAGAGCAATCGAGTGAGCGGTAGAGAAGCAATGAGCTGTACAAAAGTTCAGTAAAACATCACCATTGACCTGTTCTCCTACTGTTTCAGGTATAATATATAGGGTTTAAAATGGACAGATAGAAAGTGTTTCTGAGAGGTGTACTGTTTTGGTAAAAGATTTCCAAGGGTGCAGTGTAGATCCTTGAAGGACACCACTGTGAGACTGAGGTGGGAGCTATACCAGCTCAACCGTATGTGTGTGTGTGTGTGTGTGTTTTCTCAGGTGGCAGGGTTATGAAGGATTCGTGCCTGTGCACAGACTGAACACACACGGATGCAGAGACTGGGAATTCTTCACTTCCTCCGACGGATCTTACCTCATTTCTTCCAGCGCCAGAGCAGTGTACTCCAAAGTGCTCAAGCTGAAAACCTACTTCCAGCGTTGAGTCCAAACATCCACATCAGGACGAGCATCTTATTCATAGCATAGCGTATTTATATACAGATTTATATCAGGACATGTTCTCGAGTAACCTAAATTACATCTCTGTGTTTAAACTGATGTCTGAGTTTAAACCAATCACAGCTACTTTCTGCTTCCAGGATCTCTCTGATTGGCTGCTGGCAGCAAGAAAAAAGAGAGAAAAACATTTACATATCCACTTTCTTTGTCTAAAATGTATACAGAATAAGAGAAAAAACAACACACACACACACACACACACACCAGAGTGAGCGAGAGAGAGTTCTATGGTCAGAAACGGCGGGTGATGAGAGAGGGTCAGACGAACAGAGCCGTCGTGTTTCTCTGGTCAGACTGGATGTGTTTAGGTGTATTGCACTATTCTGAGTAAACACTTCAGACTGGTGTGTGTCTGTGTTTGTGTGTATGAAATATTCACACCAGCACCAGCATCCATGCGACAGGTACAGGGTCAGAGGTCAGACTTCCTCTTCTGATGTGAGCATTAATTGAAGCTCTTTATGGATCTGGACGGTTCTGTTCATGGCGCTGCTGCAACCTGATTGGCTGATTGGATATCGGCCTAAATGAGCATGTGCACAGGTGTTTCTATTAAAGTGTACAGTGGGTACATGTTTAAATTACTCGTTTAATAAATCGTTCTATTAAAAACACTTTGTTTATCTCGACCATCAGTTCACAACAGTTTACAAACACAATATATTTGTAATTCATTTGCACACAGTTGAGCAGAAAGGCATTATTATTATTATTATTATTGTTATTGTTATTATTATTATTGTTATTATTGTTATTGTTATTTTCTGCAGGTGAGACTGGCAGCTATCAGCGTTATATGTCTCTGTAACTATGGAAACACCTCATGTTCGTCAGATACTACATGTTTATGCTATTTTAATGGATTTGTTAAAAATTCTGTAGAAATATATTGTAAATGTGATCTGTGTTTAAGACATTTATATTATATAAATAAAGTTGTATCATTGTTATCCTCACTGATAAAGATGTGTTCAGGTGTGTTTGACTTTCATACAAGTCATAAATTTAAACTCATTTAAAATGATTTCCTGAACTCTGTCTCCCTCTAGCGGCTGGAGTTAAACTCACATTTACATTTAGTTATAGTTTTAGGATAAAATTGGTCATGTCTCACTTTAGACTGAGACATGAGACAAGTGAGAATGACAGAAAGTCTTAATTTGCAACAATAAAGCAGTTAAATAAAATAAGATTCTGATTCTATAATATGTTAATATTCCCTGATGGTCATCTCCGCCAGCCAATCGCCTTCCTCGCTCTCCTTGGTGGTCCCGCCTCTTTGTAATTAGCCACGCCTACCTTCTAGCACTTTCGGCTGAGGCGCGGACAGAGCGGTGTGTCTGCAGTGTTAGCGCGCGCTCTCTCTCTCTCTCTCTCTCTCATACACACACAAACACACACACCATGAGCGACACGGAGAAGAAGTTTACCGAGCGGGTAAGTGAATGTGACATTTAAATGGATTTTTTTTGTTGTTGTTTATCATTTGCATGCTGGTGAGCTAACATTAATAATCACAGTTTTAATGCGACAAGTTGGAAAATGTATTTATTTTATAGATTGTATTCTTAAATACTTAATTAATTGTGTGGGATACTGTAAAAAAAAAATATGTATATAGTTAATCATTTGTAATCTTTTTTGGTGATGGCGGGCTAGTTTAGAATCTACGCATGCGCGGCGGCGTTTTGTTCCCCCACGCATGCGCGGCGGCGGTTTGTTGCCCCGCGCATGCGCAGATCAGATCCATGTATTTCAAATCAATGCGCTACTTGCACGCTTACTTCCGCGTTCTTTTCAATAGGGCTCAGTCAGTTCCGGTTTAGCAATGGCTACGT
>JAQMYI010000019.1:16458237-16468437 GCA_030014275.1 Clariallabes melas
AAATGATACAATTTATTTATGTATTTACTTTTATTTGAATAAAGTTCTATTTTGGCCCCTATAGTAGGTGTTTTTTAAATTACTTTATTTTTAATTCCGTAATATTTGGGGGAGGGGGCACAAAAGTAAATTTCTGCTTAGGGCACCGATTTGGCCAGCAGCGTCCCTATATATATATACACACACACACACACACACAAACTCTATAACATACTGTATATACAAACTCCAGAACTCCATGGCAAGTTAATCCAGGACACTGTCCACACTTCCAGTTATACAATGTAATAAAGTGGATGTTTATTACCTCGAAGTGAACATGTGTTACACTCATCAATCACGTTTTCGCTTTGTAATCCACTTCGAGATCGTTACTCGTTCCTGGCACAAGGTTAAAGTTCAACAATTTCCCTGTTTGACGTAACCGTTTCCGAATAGTTGTCATGGCAACGTTAACGGACCAGCAAGACGGCGCGTCATCTGTCAGTGTACATTACGTCACCTGCGCGGGTGAGGATGTCACGATGCAAATACGGTCAAAGAAATGCTCAGTGTCTCCGTCTAGCGAAGTTTCGGGAAGTTGATTGACTGCAAAATGTGACATGTCTCACACTAGGATGCGGTGTATGTTGGTTGTCTTAGGGGCCGTTCACGCGCCGCATCTCTTTGCGTGCTCAGTGTTGTTATTTTAAATGAAGAAGCGCGTTCACAATAGACGGGCGTTCATGCGTTTTTCCGTGCGCGTCCACGCAGCAGCGAGTGAGAATGCCGCAGGTGCACTGCAGCTCACGTGCCAAGAACAACCCCATCAGCTTCAGTCTTTCTGTTTGCTTGGATCAGCAGGTGAAATTCTCCTCGTGCTTGAAGTATGATGAAAAGCACAACGGCAGACGCCACGCGTTTTAGACGTGACATTTAAAATGCCACTTACTGTAGGGGGGCATCATGCAACTTATTCTTCAAAATCATTAAAAACATTCCTTTTGCTTATTTAGATTATGAAGGCATGAAAATAAGTGAATGAAAATTTTCTCTCTCTTGTGGTTTCTTTTTCTTTCTAAAACACCGGTGCTGAACTTTTCAATCATGAAAGTTGGAGCTGCTCAGGTTCTCAAACAGATCTGCATACAGTACAAACATTGCCATTACTTTTGCACTAACTTGGCATAGTGGTTAGCACTGTGGCTTCGCACCTTCAGGGTCGAGGGTTTGATACCCACCTTTGGTCTGTATGGATGGAGTTTGCACATTCTTCCGGTGAGAGGGTTTTGTGTGTGTGTGTGTGTGTGTGTGTGTGCGCACATCCCTGCCTTGGGTGATTGACACCCTGTCCAGGATATACAGTACCCTGCCTTGTGCACTAAGTCTCCTCTACAGGATCAAGCAGTATAAAAGATAAATTGATTTTATGTAAGCTGCTTTACATTAAATGTAAGTTTAACTTCGGTTAAAGCATCTGACTGCAGTCAAACATCGTCATTTTCCCACTAGGTCTGATTGTATTTTGTCTTGGACTGCATTAAATGCAAATGTACTTTGCTTGTAAGTTATATTTATTTTAACAAAAGTCATTTGCTTATCACCGATCGTTCCAGAGCTTTGACCTTGAATAGAAATCAGATCCAAACTTTCAATATTTGAGAACCCCTGATCTAGCTGATGATTTGAGGGTATGCTGAGGAATTCTGAAGAAAAGCAAAACAACCAGAAAGCATGGTGCTACCTCGACCATGCTTAACAGCTGTTACAGTGTTCTTGAGGATGAATGCCTCCCCTTTATGCTTCCAAATATACCTCTGGTTAAAACTTTCCTCCAGACGGCTTTTTATTTGTACATGTGGTCAGCTGCACACTTTAGTCAAGGTGTTGATTGTGGAGCAAGAGCCAATTTTTGGAATGCAGCCTTAGTCATTAGCAATATGAAATAATGTGTACTTGTATACAGATCTTGAAATCTGAAGTTATTTAGAAATGGCTCTGGGAGACATTGTGTATCTCATTCTCTTTGTCAGATCTTCACTTCTTGGACTTTCTCAGTGTACGTACTATGTGTTGGTCACTTTTTATGTTGGCACTATAGAGCTACCAGCTGTAGGCAGTCATGATCACTAAAAGAAAGCCAAGAGGCCTTAGACTTAGCAAATTAAAATACATTTTGGTGCTATCAGCGCCACTCGATTACTAACCTAAATGGTAGAAGGCACATTTTTGACATTGTATGGATATTGTATCAGAATATGATATGGTGTTTTCTTGTTAAAGATGTATGTTGTACAATCATTCTGCCTGCGGCCATTTAAAAAAACAAATCATGAAAAACCCAATATTGCCATAAAAGTTCTGTTCATATTGGGTGAATGTAAACTTCTGACCCATAAGAACTAGTACTGTTAACAAGGGCATAGCCCAAAGGCATCACAGCACAACAGCACCCCCTCTCTTGTGATATTGCTTTTATACAACAGTTCAACAAACAGAATTTATTATCAATAGATTATGATTTGTTTTTTTTATTTAACCAGTTATTCTGCTCCAAGAACACATAGCCTTAAGATGGCATAACTTTATCTGATGTTTTCTTGCTGAAAATGCTTCCATGACTGGTTTAGAATGTGGGTTTTGGCAGGCAGCTACTCTCTTCTCAGTACTGTGCATTGTACCAACCTACTTTCACACGTGCTGCAACCAACTGTGTGAATAAATATAGTTAAATGTCACAGTTCTGTTACTGTCTATTATCACCACTCTAAATGCCTTTCTTCCAATCAGATTGCAGGGTCGGAACTAACTTGTATAATAATAATTATACATTAATCACAAAAGTTACAAACATACTGTAGGGAGACTTAACGGAGTGGAGTAACAGACATTGCTTCAATAACTGAGATTTATTGACTGGGCAAATCTCGTGCAATTATGAAATTCTGAGCAACTGCAGACATACAGTACAGTATGATCATAAGGGCTGGTAATTGGAATCGCAGTTTACAGCTGCTATAATGTAAATGATAGCAGAAAGTATTTGTTTTTGCAGGTGTTCTACAACATAAAATGTGCCTATCATCAGGATAACTACAAACCTAGGGTTACTCATTAATTAATGAAAAAATTTCATCACTGGCAAATTGCAAAAAAAAAAAAAGGTCTGCTGTTATAGGAAAGTATTAAACTTTAGAATGTTAACAGCAACTTAGCACACATATACAATAAATTATTAACAGATAATGATGATTTTCCTAAATCAACATGCCAGATCATGTTTTATTCAGTACCATATGATGTTTCCAAAAAATTAGGTTGCAGTGGGTAATGCTAATGTATACTTGAGGCCAATATAACATTATAGGCTTGTTAAGAGAACAGATAAGTGATTAATCATTTAGCTGCAAATTCAATTAAATGACATGCCAAGTAAGGAAAAAAATATTGAAAAATTTAAAATCCCATGGCTACAGTATGTCTGCACCTCCAGGAAGTGGAGTAAAGGGCACAATTTCTAAACAAACTGAACTTTATTGATTGGAGATATTGTGCAAGTGATATTCTTAAAAGCAAATTACACATTGTAACAGAATCCTGTTTGTGTTATATCCTAGTTACACTGTAATCTGTATTCATGTACGTAATGTGATATGTGCTCCGTTGGAGGATGTGAAGTGACCTTAGGAAGGTCAGCTCAGCATTTGATAATGACAGAAAGATACACACAGAAAAATATTCAAATGATAATCTATTCCAATACAAAGGCATTTAATATATTGCCGTTGTATTATATATACCTTTGTAATATAATTGTAATAGTCAAATGGATTATGTATGCATTTTATGTTATTTTAAGCAACCAGAGCTCTCTTGCTCCTGAGTACTAACTACTATGCCACCGTGCCATCCATAAATAATATACAGTATTTAATTAATAATATTATTAAGTAAATAATAAATAATACATAAACAATGAATGATATAATATATAAACTTGAGAAGTGTCTATAGCCCAATTTGGGAAGCATAGAAACAGTTTATGTAGTAACCGCCATCTGAATAAATTCGTCCAAACAGGAAAAATCTTTGCATTCAAAACCTGGCCAATGTTTGCACATCTCATGTCTGATTACACTGTTAGTAATAACCTGGATGATTGATTTATTTTTCTGCAAAATATGATCGGAGCTTGTTCCTGCTGTCCATCATGCAACAGGTTCAATTAAAGGATATAAGAGCGTTATTAATTTTGCTGAAGGAACCAGTGGCAACTCTGAACTCACAACCATCTGATCTTTAGTACAAAGCTATACCATATCCTTTCACTGACATAGAAACCTGTTCTTTTTCTATAAATAAAAATGCGCTGGAGCTGCTGCAGCACCCTTACTCTGACTAAGGCTATCTATGTGTTGCATCGATAGAAGGGTGAAATCCTCATTCACACATATGTGGGTTTAGTGGTATATAGTGCTAATTTAGGGTACTAATTAAGGCAAAGACTTTACGTCAAAATATATCAGGTCTTGTTTTTTGCATATTGCAATTAAGAACAATGTACTAATAAACTATAGACATAATATCTGGTTTCATATTTATATTATAAGTACTAACATTCATTTTTTATTTTATCTTCTAATGCATATTATTAGTAGTAAATGCTGGTTTCTTTCACACACACACATGTATGCATAATAATGTTTTTCTTTTTTTTGTTTTTTTGCTTCAGTGCTGCTTCCTGCCGATAATGCACAGGATAGTACACGTCAGAGGGCAGTTTCATGAGTTGGTATGGATGTTGGTTTATTAGTGGAGTTGAATTTTGCTCTTTCGCACAAAATGCATGGTCACATGTCCTCCAGTACTCCCTGGTGATTTGGCCCTTGAATTGATGTGATGTGATATTGTAGTAGACTCATAATATTAGATTTTTATAATAGTAAATAATGAGACAAAAGTGTTGGCCACCCCTATCTCAAAACATGTTGCCACATCTATGGTAAGAGCTACAAAATGACCAGGAGTGAAACTTCGAATCCCATGCCATGAGACTCGCCAAGCTTTTGGAAAACACACCAATCAATGCCACTCCTAATCAACACCAGTTGCACTCTAATCTGTCATGGGGTCAGTGCTCATCCAAGAGTATACATGATTATTGTTCATGTTTGTAGCCAGAAGCCTTTATTTTTGAAGAAATCTGATATGTTCAGTACTTGAGCAACCCCTCATTTCTTTATATTAAATACAATTATGTAAATTAAACAGGAAATAGAAATAGGAACTAATGTTTTACTAAATGGTTAATTATGAAAAAGAAATAGGAACTAATGTTTTACTAAATAGTTAATTATGTAACAACCTCAGCAGCAACCTCATTTCCCCTCTCGTCTATTCTGACCATTCAGCGTTCAGCATCATCTGCACCAGTTTCGTACTGGTTTATGTCTTAAGTTAAATGTTTTTCATGCTTCAGTGATTCACTGGTCACTGTGTGGCTTGGCAAACAAAAATCATTCCTCTGAAACCAAATGTTTTTCAAGAAGTCTGGAGAACTATTGAAAAAATAACCGGCACAGTACAGTATATCTTTCAAACTCCACAGAGAATAAAGTGCTAGAACAAGCTCTTAATTCTTGACGCCAATAAATATTCCAGGAGTTTAGTCTTCACAATGAAATCTGGATTGGACCATTATGTTATATAAAGAACATACAGTATGTACATAAGATGTAAGTGACTCCCTTTCTCCAGGAATCATCTACTCTTGGATCATATTAAGCCATTTATGGCCCAACTAAACAAACCTCAACTCATATTTTACAGTTTTACTCATATTGGTATTACAGTGCATACACAATATACTGTAGCTGTGTATTAACAAGGAATCTTAAATAGGTCTAGTCAGTTAAAGGTCAAATGTATATAATATTCAGTCATGACTAAACACAATCTGTGCACGCCTTCAGGACTGAAACTCACATCGCCACAAACAGTGGCATCATTTTCACCACTTATTCTAAATCCGAAAGACACTGTCACATAATAATAATAATAATAATAATAATAATAATAATAATAATAATATCATGTTCTTCTTACATCTTATTGAACATCTGATCTTAAGGTGGTTTTTTAAAATATCTACACCATTATCACGTGACAAGCAAATTCGTCAGAATGTTTTTCTCTCATATAATCAATACAGCCTACTGTATTTGAGGTGTACTTTAGCCAGGATGTGATGAAATTTAGAGAACTAAGCAGAGAGAGAGAAAGAGAGACAGAGAGAGAGAGAGAGAGAGAGAGAGAGAGAGAGAGAAAATAGTTGCTTGCTTCAGAAGTTACAACCTCATTTTGTTCTCTAACACACAGCCCAAACCACTGTATACAGTACATTACCACTGCACCAAATCTGAACCCAATCACAAAACCATACACCACATTCAATTCACACCCAAACACAATATCTGGCTGAGTAGGTGTGCTACTTACACAGTGTGGACCAGGGTATGAGTGTGACTTATTCATTTTATGGCTGCAGCATAAACATCAGTTGTATTGTTTTCAGTGTCATTGAAGGACAAATGGGAGACAGATACATGTCACCTGCAATAAAGAAGACAATTATAATTACAACAGAGCACTAAACATACAGTACACAGTCATTTGAGATTAAACCTGAGATAGGCTTCCAGGTCAATGGTTGTTACTGTACAGTGCCCTTATACTGTAACTATCTACTGTATATATCGATATATAAAACAGAAATTCTGTATATGGATACAGGCAGCAGGTCGCCGGGCGGTGTTGGCACAGGGTGGCAGTAGGCAATGACATCATCAACTTTTATGTCATATTGTGCACGTGTAAGGCGTTCCTCACTGACTGTTACAGTAGGATTATGTCATGCTGTGGGTGTGTGACAGGTGGTTGGTTACCTGATTCATTTTTCTAACTCTTTATCATCCTTGCAAAAAAAATAAAAAATTTATTTGTTTTATTATTATTGCTATTATTATTATTGTTATTATTGCCATGGGAGAATCCAATTAAGGCCTCTTCCAAATGGTTGAGATGTCATTTCATGGTAAATGTACTAATAAATTTACAAATACCAAATAAAAAACAGAAAATATCATAAAATGCTACATTATTTTATTATGATGAAACAGTACAAAGATTTTTGAGGCCCTGAATTAAATTTATGGTGCTGACATAAGATATGAAGTAAAAAAATAAACTATGAATTTAAAAGATAAATAATTTAAAGACATAGTAAGTATACCTTAACTGAGTGGTAGACTTGGATTTTTTAATAAAATATAGTGACTCAAAATTTGGTCTACCAAAAACGTGTGCAGAATGTTATTGTGTTAATTAAATAATTACCTAAAAAAAGATATAAAGCCAGGTTTCCTATAAGATATTGCTTTCATGTTTTGTCTGTGTAACTGAAATGTGAAGAATTTTAAATTCCAGAAGATATTAAATGCTAGACTAAAGTATATTAAATTATTTAAATAGGCAGTTTAATAGTTTTTAGCATACTGTAACCAAGTGGTAGAGATGGCTGGATCAGGTTCAACCGGTTAAACAACTTTTTCAATAAGATGTAGTTTCTCAGGATATATTTTGCTAAAATGTTGTGCAGAATTTTAAGGGGTTAATTAAATAATTGTGTAAAAGATAAACCAAGCCTTTTACAAGATATAATACTTCCTTTAATTTCCGTCTAAATGAAATGTGAAGATTAATAAATAACAGACTAGTTATTAAGTTGCATGAATTATTTTTTAATAAGTCACACATACAACATTTGTGAATGTGGCAGATGCAAATCAGCTTGAACCACATTCAAACCCCAAGGTGACATACACACACACACACCCCGACAGTGGTAATGGCGCCACACTGATACTGATGTATGTTTATTTTTTGATTGCCCATATCTGTCCTTTAAATGTTAAGACCGTAAAAACATACTCGACCTTCATGGAGAGAAAACAAAAAAAACATATTTATGGATTGATCTAGCAAAATGTCATAAATTTTAGTACTTAAGAATAAGTTTTGCACATTTATTATTATTATTATTATTATTATTATTTAATAATACATTCATCTTCTAAACTGGTTATCCCATAAACTCTTTGTGTCTCCGTGAAGGAGACTTTGTGCACGAGGTGGGGTACAACCCCAGACAGGATGCCAATTCATTGCAGGGCAAACAAAGAGAACGGGCAATTTGGGAACACCAGTTAACTTAATCTACAGTACATGTCTTAGGACTGTGGGAGGATACGCATCAAGTACAGGGAGAACATGAAAACTTCACGCACATACACCCAAGTCGGGAACCAAACCCTCGACCCTAGAGGTGCGAGGTCACAGTGTTAAGCATTACGCCACCTATAACACACACAATTTTTTGGACTGTGGGAGAAAATCCGAGGAACCCAAGGGGAAACCCACAAAGCATGGGGAGAACATGCAAACTCCATGCACATACACTCGAGGCGGAAATCAAACTCCCACCCCTGGAGGTGTGAGGTCACAGTCACAGGGCAGCTTAATTGTTATTACATCCTTGTTTAACAAGTAGCATTTAACCTTACACCCACATGGTATCTGGTTGTTCCTGATCTCAGGTTACTGTCTGAGGTCAGGAATTCTGTATGGAATTTTGTCTGTATGGGTTTCCTCTGGGTTTTCTGGTTTCCCTGCAACTACCAAAAACATGCAACAGATGTACCAAATTGCCCCTTGTCGCGAATGTTTTTTATTACGGAATATTTTTAATGATTAAGAGGTAGTGTGCTACTAAGAAAAAGAACATGTACTAGCAAGATAACTTAGTGGTGAAGGTATTGGACTATTGTTCGGAAGGTCATGGGTTCGAACCCCATGACCACCAAGTTGCCACTGTTGGGCCCTTGAGCAAGGCCCTTAACCCTCCACTGCTCGCATGTAAAATGAAATACAAATGTAAGTCGCTGTGGATGAGAGTGACTGCCAAATTCCTAAATGTAAGCAATGGGAACACGAAACAACTACAGCCGTCACTGACGCTAAACATACTGTAGTATGAGGACCACCGACATTGCTGTCAAAGGATTCCGTTTTTTTTAACCGGACACATACTTAGCAGGGATGGCACAATGGTTTCAAAAGATGTTGTTCTGGTGAAGGTTTTTCCTTTTTTCATGAATTTAACAATCGGTAGCGTGTAGCCTAAGAATATCTAAAATGTGTGTAAATTGAGGCTTCAGTGTTTGCATATAAATCCAGGTGGTCCTGATAAGCCGGAGTGGAATAGCGTCTCTCCCTGGTGGAACTGAGGAACTGACTCATTCTGACACTTCACAGTGGGTTCAGTGTGTTAGTGTGTTAAGCAAGTAGCCTTAGTACTTTTAACTCCTTTCACAAACTTCTAAAGTACATACAATGAGAAAGTTACAGTGTTACTTCTGATCATGAAATACATAAACAGCTGTTCAGTTCTCTTTAATACAGTCAAAAAAAAATGGAGTGACTTACCAGCATGCGTCAGCGCAGTGTGTGTGTGTATATGTTTGTGTGTGTGTGTGTAAGTGTGTGTGTCTTTTCCTCCGAGGAGCTGCTGATCACATCTGGGTGCAGTGAGAAAAAGGGTGAATGAGGAAGCAAGAACAGGAAGAGGGAGTGTGTGTGTGGGCATGTGTGCATGTGTGTGTACGTGTGTGCGTGTGTAGGCTCTACACATACACTTCAGTTTTTCCTCAAACAGGTCGAATTTCCTCCACTGGAGCTGCAACAGTCATGTGATCAATAACGTGTCAACTACACACACACATGCACACACATGCACACACACATACTGTACTCACGCACACAAAGCTGAGGATCAAAATAAAAAATATTCTTAGAAAAACATCTTAAATATATAAATAATATTTTTATACTAATCATTTGAAAAATGATATTCTAAGAAGGAAATTTCGCAATTTTTTTTAGGAAAGTACAGTCGTACAGTGCACACACCAATGTGAAGGTATGTGTGTGTGTGTTTGGGTGTGTGTTTGGGTGTGTGTATGACTGTACGAACAAGTTTATGAGTCAGTGTATAGCTATGTCTTCACCACATACGCACACACACACACACACACACACACACACACACACACACACACACACACACACACACACACAGCTAAAGACAGGCACTCTTCAGTGTGT
>JAQMYI010000019.1:16470455-16481083 GCA_030014275.1 Clariallabes melas
GTAATGTGCAGTATTTCGAAAAAACAGTCGGAAACTGTAAAAAAAGTCCTGTAAATTTACATCAATTTGTTACAGTGCTCTCAATTATTTTGACTTTTCATGTCTCCCTCATTATTGCTTGGCGCTTCTTAGCAGTACCTGCTTCATTGGCGATGCTTTTACTTGCAGAGGATGCACGCTGACAATGTACGCCAGACATGTTGTCTAACTTCCGCAAATGAATTTCTACGAAAACGGGTTCGTACCTTTGAATGTTTGTAACTCGAATGTTTGTATGTAGAGGTATCTTGTTGGTTGAACACAAAGCATAATTAAAGGCTAATCCATTTCCCTAAGTACTAAGGTTTATACCAATATTCCATTTTGATAAGTAGCTAGTAAAGTCAGAGTCAAATAATTGTAACCCTAACCCTAACCCTAGTTACCTGTTAATGGACCTTTAAGACACCTTTAAAATCATTAAGGGTTAAGTTTTATGGGTTTAGTGTTTAGAGACAACTGGCTTGCTTTTTGTTTGTTTGTTTGTTTCTTTAGTAGTAAAATCATACAAAAATGCTTGTCTGGAAACGTGAAGTTTAAAGGTACAGTAGCTTCATGAATTTCTGCCATGTAGCTTATGGTATATCAAGCAACAGCACAATTCCATTTAATACTGTATACCACATCTCATTTTGTTGATTTATAGTCAAATAAACCTTACTGTTGTCTAAGTGTATACGTTAAAGTCAACGACAAAATGCAAACTTTCACCTGGTCGCTAGTCCTCCCCATGTCTTTTCATGAACAACATGCAAATAGCTAAAATTCTTCCACCGTTCTGAAAGACCAAAGATTTCCAAGCTGTTCTCAGAAGCACTTTTCCATGCTTTATGACCGTCTCGTTTTCTTTTCACCCTCCCTTTCACACACCAGGATCATCAGTGCCCACACTTGGCTCCTACCCAGCTCAGATACAATGATACAATCAGGATAAACATCCTGTGGTTCACGCCCCAGTGGAGCATTTTCTTTCCAAACACTTTGTTTGACTTTAAATAAAATCTTGCTGAGCCTGTTAGGTGGATTTTTTTTTAACTGCAGAGCAGGATGATGAATGTATAGATTTGGGTTTTTATTAGGAAAAAAAAATTAAGTCATGATTAAGGAACTAGCAGGATCAAGGGACATTGAAGGAAATCATGAACTGGCAACCGGTCAGGAAGTCATGCGAACAGACAATGGGAGGGTGAGTCTAAAGGGAAAATGGAGAGACAAAACATTATTCATACAGCCAAATGCCACTGCCTACCTTAGTGTTTTATTTGGAAGGTCAGTTATTGGCCTGCATCAAGCAAAGAAAACAACTAAGGAGATTTAGAATGACTGAAATCGGTTTGAGAATTATCTGACACATTATCAAAACTTCATCTTCATTGTTGACTTTGTTGACTTTAACTGCAACTGGAATGAAGATAACGATAAAAAAAAAATAGTGAAAGTAGAAACCAGTTATGTAACAGTGAAAGTAAGAGCATTTCCAACACACACACACACACACACACACACACACACACACACACACACACACACAGTGTAACAAGAACTAACAGGATTGGAATTAAACAGCGGTAGCTATATGAAAACCGCTCGTTAGTGAAAATAATCAGGCCTTTAATTTGCTAGAGATCATGTGATAGAAAAGGGTTGAGTTTAGATTGATCCTACTGAGTGATGGGCGTGTCAGAGTAAACAGTTGCTTCATTTGGTCAGGTCCAGGCGGAGCAACGTTATGTTGCAATAAAATGAAGTCAGCTGATGACCTGAATGTACTGGATGATCAGGGTTTCATATCAATGGGTATATTTTAGGTGGACACAAGAGGAGACATTGAGGAGATTTACATCATGTGGTTTAATAATAAATTTGGATATTATCCTGCTGCATTGTACATTGAAATTTATATTCGCATTGAAGTTCAACAAAGCAGTAATTGCACACTAATTGTGAACAGGTTCATGACAGAGGTTTTCTAAGAGGTTCTATTGGTTGCTTGTTGTTCTGAGAGCTGGCACAGATGCTGGTGTATTTCATGAGCACTCCTGTTTTCATTTTATCCTCTTTTCTGTTTCAGTGGCTGCTTGACAGAGCAGCTGTTTCTCACTTGAACGTGGAGACACCGAGACACTGTGCAGTGTAATGTGAAAACTTACAGCTGTGTGTGAAACTCACTGACTCGCTGTAACGCTCACAGACTTCCAGCTGTGCATGTGTGTGTGTGTGTGTGTGTGCGTGTGTGCCAAACTGGGACTTGTGATGAAATTTCTTGTGAATAGCTCAAGTTTACAGAAGGCTTCAAACGCAATACGGTGATGAGACTCTTAGATGCAGCAAAACATCTGAATGGTGCAAACTTTTTAAAGAAGTCTGTACGTCTGGGAATGTCATCATGACATCATGTGATCCTTGCTGAATGCCAGGTCTTTGAAAATCAACGGCTAGCTCATCACCAACTTGTGGAAGAGACGCATCTGTCTGTGCCGGAGCTGTACACACAATCATTCATGAACACCACTTGCACATTACAGGAGTTAGGGTGGGAGTTTTTGCCACTTCCCCATACAGTCCTGACCTTGTGCCACTGATTTTGGCACTGAATACTTGAAAACGCTACCTTGATGGTATCCAAGCTCTAGTGAAACACTGGGATAAGTGCATTAGTGTATCAGGGGATTATATAGAGA
The DNA here is from genome assembly GCA_030014275.1 of Clariallabes melas. NCBI lineage: Eukaryota > Metazoa > Chordata > Actinopteri > Siluriformes > Clariidae > Clariallabes > Clariallabes melas. The sequence continues at coordinate 16,473,176 of JAQMYI010000019.1, forward strand.
AATAAAGGTAGTTTTTAACTCTTATTATTGTGCGCTATCAAAAGTCCCAGTTTGACTTGAACAAACCTCTTACTTGTTCACCACACACACACAGACACAAAATATTTTAAGACTGCTGATAATGCAGTTTTGCAGATTATTATTATTATTATTATTATTATTATTATTATTATTATTATTATTACTGTATTATTTTTTCCAGAAGATGGAAGAAAAAGAAGAATAAGTAAAAATAAGAAAAGATATTGCTCAATAACCAAACAGCGTCTCTTCACCCGCAGTGTGAGAACTGAAACCTGCGACTCATAGAAACACCAAAGAAAATAATAATAAAGCTTACATTTCAAACCTGTGTGTGTGTGTATGTGTGTGAGAGAGCATTTTTGTGCATGTTTTACAATAAAGTGTGTTGGCACAGACTAGCAGGCAGTCATCACTCTCAGAGTACAGTTATTTGTTTCAGTGTAGTGTATAATTTAAAATTTATTATAATTATACATACTTTTTTTTATCATTATTTCACAAGTTATGGGAAGATTTTTGTGTTCTGTCACACAGACAAATCTTTTAATCCACCACACCAGAACTGAAAACATCTAGTGTATTTAGGGAGAGTTAATTCATTATCAAAAGACAGTAGATCTTACAGTATATAATACACATAATGTACATGGTGACTCAAACATCTAGGTCCGCAGACAACAATGCATTTAAAATTATGTCCAGTGTTACAGCACAGCACGTGTGTTCACACTAAATACTAAAACTTTCAACATTTCTTCTGAACCAGTCCTGACTTCAGGTCTAAATTAAAAAGTAAAAATATCTAAATTCATTTCATGGGAAATGCTTATCAATCCAGACATTTGTGTGACCCTGTATATTCTTTTTTTTTTTTTTTTAACTACAGCATTGCACTTTGGGTCATTTGATTTATGCGTGTTTTCAAGTTCCAGCTCCATTTTGATGCCAAGGTTATTACTGCAGTTCCTGAGATATGGCCAGTGCAATTTTATTTACAAGGAGGACCTTAGAAAAAAAAAACATGTAAATCCTATTTTTAGGATGTTTAAATGAGGATTCCATGATGTAGTAAAAAAGAAGAACCCTCAGTCTCATTGTGACACCAGGATTCCCTGCTACCCCTAAAAATAACTTCATCAGCATCACAATTTTATAGCAAAATAATGCATGGCTTTCTATCACAACTGGAGTAACCAGCTTGAATTGTGTCCATTAAAGTACTTTAAAACAACATTTAGGATTTTCTTAGTTTGTAGGATCAGAAATATTTAGGCAGAGGAATTTATCAGCTGATTTTGATACAGTTCACCTACTGCAATCTACTGACCATAATAGCCTTTCTCAGTCCAGTTCCTGTACTTGACCAGTTTGAGATGAAGGATTTTTGTTTGTTAAGCCACACAGTGCACTTTAAATCATTCAAGCATTAAAAAAACAAACATCTAACTTAATGCATGAACCAATGAGAAGGTGCAGATGCTGATAGATGATCAGGCTGGTGATTAGTATTCTGATGATGCTGAATGCTGAGTGGTTAAAACACACGAGAGGGGAAATGAGGTTGCTGCTGAGGTTGTTAGATAAACAACCGATTTTTAAGTCATATATTTAGGCACTTTGTACCCTGTCGAATGTCAAAAAATGTCTATGTAATTGTATTTTTTTTATTTAATATGAAGAAATGAGTGAGGGCTCAAGATTTTTGCACAGTACTGTATATATGTCTGTGCGGAACAAAATGCTGATGAGTGCTTTGCTTGAATTTGGATGATTATTTGGATGATTCTACACAGATCTAAAAAAAAATTAATACTTTAGGGTCTTTTAAATATAATAAACTGAGGAATGTAAGAATTGATTAAATAGTTGGTAGTGACATTGAAACCTTTCAGAACAGTGCTGTGATGTTACTCTAACACTTATCACTTCCACTCCTACCCATGTTATTGCCACTTACAAAATCTTGCTTAATATTTGGTCAGTAAAATGTAGAAGTATGCTGTGTGCTGTTTCCTTCCGTGTTTTGCAGCGTTTTTAGTGTTTTTTGTGTTTAGTGTTGTTCTGCTCCAAAGGGGTATGAACTTCACACAAGAGATCATACAGCACATACAGTGCCTTGCAAAAGTATTCAACTCCCTTGCCATTTTTCATGTTTGAAATTTCATGTGATGGATCTACACAAAATAGGCCAAGTTGGTAAAATTAAATGGGAAAAAATAATAAATCTGAAAATTGGCTTGTGATTATGTATTTTTTCCCCTTTCCTATAAACCCCTTAAAAGTTCCAGTGCAACCAATTACCTTTAGAAATCTCATAATTAGTGAAATGAGGTCCACCTGTGTGCAATCTAAGTGTCACATGATCTGTCAGTATAAACACATCTTTTCTGAAAGGCCCCAGAAGCTGCAACACCACTAAGCAAGAGGCATCACACCATGAAAACCAAGGAGCCCTCCAAACAAGTCAGGGACAAAGTTGTTGAGAAGTACAAGTCAGGGTTGGGTGATAAAAAAAAATATCCAAATGTTTGATGACCCCCGCCCGGAGCACCATCAAATCTATCAGCTTCAAATAGAAAGAACAACAAACCTCCCAAGTGAGGGCCGCCCACCAAAACTCACCGCCCGGGCAAGGACGGCATTAATCAGAGAGACCAAAAGTAACCCTGAAGGAGCTGCAGAGTTCTACAGCAAAGACTGTTGTATCTGTGCATAGGATCACACACTCCATAGAGCAGGGCTTGATGGAAGAGTGGCCAGAAAAAAAGCCATTACTTAGTGTTAAAAATAAGAAGGCACATTTTGAGTTTGCAAAAAAAGACATGTGAAAAAAGAATGACTCCCCAAATGGATGGAGGAAGGTGCTCTGGTCAGATGAGACTAAAATTCTACTTTTCGGAAAAATGCCAAGTCTGGCGCAAATCCCAGACACACATCCCATCACCCCAAGAACATCATCCCAACAGTGAAATATGGGGATGTTTCTCAGCTGGGTAACTGATCTGAGTTGAGGAAAAGATGGATGGTGCTAAATACAGGAATACAAGCGGAAGCCATACAACATGAAGTAGCTGAAGCAGTTTTGCCTTGAGGAATGGGCAATAATCCCAGTGGCAATAAACCTACAACTGTAATTGCCACAAAAGGTGCCACATCAAAGTACTGACTTTAGGGGGTGAATAGTTATGCAACTTTTCAGTTATTTTGTCCTATTTGTTGTTTGCTTCACAATCCTCAAAGTTGTAGACATGTTCTGTAAATGAAATGATGGGGTGTGAATACTTTTGCAAGCCACTGTACTTCTAGGATGAACAGTAGTAGTCGTAGTAGTACACTGTAACCACTACTTCAGTATTGAACATAATAGAGTTTCTTGTCATCTTTAAGAAGCTTTAAGGTGAGCTAAGTGCCACCATTTCAGAGATTGGCGAAAAGGTTCGTCTATATGCCACCTCTACTGTATCTATATGCCAATTTTATCTGAGCACTTGGGGGTGAAGGACCTTGTTCAAGGGTCCAACACTGGCAGCCCGGTGGTGTCGGGGCTTAAACCAGGGACCTCCTGATTAGCAATCTAATGCCATTAATCACTAAGCTACCCCTGCCCCCAGTAGATGGGTTAGTGGCTTCTCCTTGATGTGCTGTGCATAGTGCCTGTGAAGGACCAGTATCCTATTTAGTGTGAATTTGTTTTTTTTTTCACACCCAGTTTTATTTGAATGCTTACAGGATAGTCTCTGGGGCCAGCATAAACCTGAGATGAATGCAAGACTGAAATACAGTAAGTCCCCAACTTACAAACAAATTCCATTCTGAGAGCATGTTCATAAGTCCAACAACGTGAGTCTTATACATAGCTGATTAAGTTGAGGTATTCGGACAGTATTCACCATCAGGGCAGCTTAACAGGAGAGCCATTTTCTATTATTGTGCTCTCAGACTGGTTCATTTAAACTGCTGAGGCCGACTCATTTCTCCAGCACCCCCTACCCCCATACACACATACAATATCAAGGACTTAATATTGTATATAATTGTAAATATTGGTATCTGGTTCACTGCACTGTTTATTTTTGTTATTTTTATTTTATTTTTATGATTTGTTTGCGTCTGTGAATTTTTGTAGAATTTTGTTCATCTAAAAAACGAAATCTGTTCATATCTGCGGAAATCCGTCGCTTGAATGTTCCTAAGTCGGGGACTTACTGTAATGCATATAGAAATGAATGATAGTGATGTGTGCAATGGCATTTTCTTAAAGCTAGAGGTGTGCATCAGGACTAGAAAATGTGAATGGAAGATTTTGCCTTCCATAACTTGGTACAGTATTTTATGCAGTACACGGTAAACCGTGCACAAGTATGAAGCTCTCAAGACAAAAGCAATATTTATTTTACTAGGAGGATGTCCCTAATTCCATTCCCTTTGCTCTTTGGGACAGCCTTCAGAGCTTTTGTCACCATACAGAGGATAAGGTGTATGTGAAATGAATGAATGAATGAATGAATGAATGTATTTATTTTCATTTGCTGCAATGAGTGCTGTATTCAGCTCCTTCCACCATGACAGAACAACCAATATACTGAAACCTCCACCCCATGAACATGAACACCTGTGGTTGAACTGCTGCTCTGCTTCAAACCCATCGTAAGAACATTGTCGCTAACTGTTGGGGACTATCTGCACTACACCGTTACACACTTACTGTTACTTTTACAAACACAGCTGCAGTTTAGTATGTGCAATATCACAGTTTCATTTTATATTTTTATTGTATAGTATTGTCTAATCACCTTTATCAGTTTGTACAATATGAGGTGATATCAAAATGTTATAAATGTATATACATATACTGTATATGGATAGATAGCCTGTTAGCTTTTATTATGATTTATTCTTGTTTTATTCTTGTGATATATGTTTATTCTACTTTATCTTTCTTTGTTTTAATCATTGGCTCTGCACAATAAATTCGGATACACTCATACTCTTTGTATGTGTACATATGGCGAATTAAGTCTATACTGTAGAATCTTGATCTACTGCCAGCAGGTGGAGCGCAGCACAACTACAAGAGATTAATACTACAGACGAAGAAGAAAAACCCGGAAGTGTTTATCAGATGATCGTTTTGGCCCCGCCCATTGTTTACTTTCAGCGGATCATGATAGAAGCTTTTTAAACAATGGAAAACAGATATACTTAATGACGTAACAATCGCTTCGGCAGCCCGACGAGAGCTTTAAAAATATATATTTTATTTCGGATTAAATGACAGGTTTGGGATTAAGCAGTTTAAAGCAGTTTTAATGGCGTCTTCAGCGGTGAGATTTAACGCACAAACTTGCACTTAGACTTTTCACTCCGAGCTGCAGGGTTTATACAGATTATATTAACATTATTATGGTGAAATGTTTAATAATTACTTGCATGGAGGTGACTAAATGTATTCAACATATTAGACAGTAACTTGTTGACTAAATGCATGAACTTTTGGCTGTTGTAGAAAACTCGTGTTATTTGTCCTGAGTCATAAACTCAACCGGAAGCTCTGGATAAGTCCTGCACGCTTCTTATACAAGTCATTTGAAAAGCGTTTCCGGTTGTGTTCTCCAGAGGAGAAACCAAAAACATCAAGTCTCCATGAAAGCTGCTATTCTGCATGTCTACATTTTATTTGAAAGTGAATGCTTTTATCTGTAAAATGTGTCTATATATAAATTCAGGAATTCAGTGTACCTCAGTAGTAATGGGGGCAATAATATGATGCACAGAGTTACTAAAGAAACAGTTTGTTTAGGACAAAAGTCCTTCATCAGATGGTCAAAGTGATGTAGGTATTCAAAGTGTTTGGCCAAACATTACACTCGTTCACTGGGTCAGAGTTTGTTATCCTAAAACAATGAACCAACAAATATGGATAGGAATCAATAGGGATAACCTGACAAAATATTGTCAAATCATCTGATCACCGTTCATGGCGAATCAAAAAACGATAGGTGCTGGTTCATTTTATTATTCGATTATATTATTATATACCAGAGTGTAGGTCCTGACGCCGCATGCTGCCATTACCTGCAACTGAATGGAGTTTGGTCAACTCGCTACCACTCATTACGCTTCTCCAATATTTCAGCAGACAAAGTATTTGACCAAACCTGTTAATTATTGAATTCAGATGTTTCAGTCAGGCCCCTTATCCCCAATGAAGAACACTTGCAGAATCAGTTATATCTGTGGATAATCATCTGATCACCGGTCATGGCGAATCAAAAAATTATATTGGAGTCAGTGTGGTGATTCATGAGTGTCCACACAAAAGAATCGCGATAACAACAAACATTGAAGGACTGCCTTGATCTCCTTCAGCCTTCAGCACTTTGATCAGAAGCATCCTGTTTCTGTGGAAACCTTTCTATACCCCTTCCTTAAATGTTAATCCATACGCTAGGCTGGGTGATATGTCATATATTCTGTATCTTATTTTCTTCCTAATTTTATTCCCATTCGGTCTTTTTAGCTAGCCATCTTCTGCTTTTTTTTAAACTGCTGGACATGCACCAATAGGGGGCGGCGTAACACTTGAAGGAAAGTGCTATCCAGCCATTTTCCGCTTCCATGAGCTCAGAGACACTTAAGTTCGGCTAGTGTAACTGTGATTTACATGAGAGCGCAAGTATGCTAACCCTCCCCTCTGAGAGTACGGCTCCCTATGTTTAACTCCCTAGAGCTCCCAGTGTTCTATCATTGCCAGAAATTCCCCCTGGTAGCAAAAATGTATGTTTAAATCAGTCCACACTACTTTCTCAGTCTCTCCACTGCAAAAAATATAGTACAGTTTTATCTAGAAACGTTTCCTGACATTCTGTACTGGTAGCACTTTGTGATGTTTTTAACGTTATCAGAATATAAATCCTATCGCTTTAACAACGGTAGCGCTTTCTGACTTAACGTTATCTGTCAATCAAGTAGTTGACTGTTAAATCTCCAGATGATAGGGGTGGGCACTTATCTTTTAAAAGAGTATATTTTGTGATGGATACCTTTTTATTGTGAAAATGACTGACTCATTTGTACTGTATATGTGCACATTTCTGTTGTTTTTGGTGAAGGTTGAGGAGGTTTAATGGCTTATCGCATTGTGCTTGTGTAGACGCTCGGTGAGTTCATGAGCTCGCTCAGGGAAATGGGTTTCACTGAGGAACAGATTCAGGCTGCAGTTCAGGCTGGTTGTTTCTCTGTGCCAGAAGCAGCTGAATGGTAAGACTCCATAAAAATTTTTTGAATAACATCACACTCTTTGCTTTATTAATGTTAAAACATAGCACCTCAGGATTCTTGTTTGATAGAGATAACAGCAAATAAATAGAATTAAACATGATTAGCTTTGAGTGGTATAAAAGTAATAAAGTACTTTTTAGCATATATCTAGGTGTTTTTACACTTACTGAATTAACGCTTTAAGTAATGTCACAAAAATATTTATCATTACCATGGTAGTAGCAACTTGAAGTCTTGGTTTTGTCGAGTGGAAATAAATTAGTGTTAATACTACATTTTAGTCCCAGTGTGATCTTATGCACCCTGATTGTGATTCCTGTCCATTGCTGTGTGCCATGATCACACACATTCTCACACTTATTCACAGCTAGTGTCCAAGCACATTCCCCTATCAAGAGTTTTTGGTTTGTGGAAAGAAACTACATAACCTGGAAGAATACAACCCATGTTAGATGTTTTGGAGATAAAGTCAGAGAGGCCAGATTGAGGTGGTTTGGACACTTTCAGAGAAGAGATTGTGAGCATCTAGGTAGAAGGATGCTGAGGTTGGAACTGCCAGGCAGGAGGTCTAGAGGAAGACCAAAGAGGAGATTTATGGATGCA
>JAQMYI010000019.1:16556631-16580400 GCA_030014275.1 Clariallabes melas
TTACAATGTAGAAAGAAATAAAAATCAGGAACCATCATGGAGTTAGAAAGTGTTCTAAAACTTTTGAACGGTAGTGTGTATAAAGTCAGAGTACTGTTTGCAAAGAAGGAGCCCCATTTCATCTACTTTGTTTCTTCCTCTTCTTCATTCAATGATGCTCCCACCTCCATTCTTCTTTTAATAATTCATCAGTAGAATTATTTTATAATTGTTTCATATGACCAGACTATATTGTTCTAAAGTAGTTCTGATTTAATCAAAGCGCTTTTAGACACACAATGTTTTTTTAGCAGACCTGGAGAAAACATTGCAGTTCACTGATTATTGTTCTTTGTTGTTCCAGATGCTTTCACGTTAAACTAAAATTTTATTTTCAGAGTTAATGATAGATTCTCTCTAACTTGTGCTTTGTGAAATTGTGTGTAACGCACCTGTCTGGGGTAGATTAATTGTGGTTCTATGAACCGCCTATTTTCAAGGCATATTGCACTGATAGGGATGCGTAAGGTCTTTGATAATGGTTTGTGATTTTATCATTTGAGTGTTTATAACAGTGATGTCTTTGAGGGCCTTTTAAATTTATTTTACATTGACACCCTTATCGAGAGCGACTTCCATTTTTAACTGAGCAGTTGAGGGTTAAGGGCCTTGCTCAAGGGCCCGACAGTGGCAACTTGGTGAGTGTAGGGTTTAAACATGTGACCTTTTGAACCGTAGGCCAATGCCTTAACCGCTGATGCTCAGTATGATATCGGCCTTTAACTTCTTCATGACTGTGTTGCGTGAAATCTTTCTAACACATGGAAACATCTTAAAATGACTGTAATTTCCAGCAGAGATCATTTATTTGTATGCTAATAATTTATTATATATAACCTTAGTATGCATTATTATTTAAGCTTGAAAATTCTAATTTAAAAATAATATCAAAAGATATGTTTTCCCCTCTCATTACTAAGTATTAACCATGAAGTAATTATTTAATTCCCCAAGTATTTCCTTTATAAATAGTGTTACTGAAAAAGTAAAGAAAGTCGATGAACATTGATTATGTACTGTACATTCCCCAGCAAAACTTCAGGTTGTGTTTTTGTGTTGGAAAATTCTCTCAAGCCAAGTCACAAGTGTGTTTTTCTCCACAGGGGAAAGTGAAGAGCAACAAGTATATAATAACAGTGGTGCCCGATGCCCTTGTCAAACAGGTAACTGTAATTGCATGCAGCTGCTCTAAATGATAAACGTGGCGCAATTAACAAAAAATAATGAGGCGTGAAAATCAATCATTGATAAGAGCAGAGGCAGAAAAATAGCTTGTGTGCTCATATCCTGTCCGAGGGTTGCTATAGATGGCAGCTTATGCAGAATGGAAATCTTTGGCATTGTTAATAACTGAAATGAAGCATAAAACAGGCTATTTTTAAAAATCTTTGTCTTAAACGATTTATTTGTTGTAGAACAAGTCCCTTTAACATATATCCTATGCTGCACATCAAGACAGTATAAATGCAAAACATGGTTGTTTTACATTGGAATAGGATTAGCTAATTGACCACATATCAATGTAAACTGTATTAAAACAGTGTTTATCTGAAGTGTGCAGTATGCAGATGTTTGCATTTCCTCTTCTCATGAGTAAAAAAATGAAATAAAATAATTATTCAGCTTTTCAACCTACTCAAAAATGGAAAAATGACTTACGGTCTCCATGACAGTGCAGTGGTCCTACTGTGAGCTTGGCTTCCGAGCCAGGTCGATTTGTGTCCCCTACAGCCACCTTGCTTACAGGTAAGTGGTCTTTATACACCAGTAGGCCTGAATCCTCTCTCCTGCAAATAAAAAGCCGTAGTAGCTGATCAAAGCCACCAGGAACCACAGGCCTGTCAGGCTCAGGGTATAATAAGACAATCTGTAATTTGCACCCGCTTTCAAACTGTTGAATTCATTATTGGTTCATTGATTGGTCCATGCTTATTTTTAAGTGTTACCCATGTACAGTACCAGCAAAAGGTTCGGACACGTCTAATAATTTTGGTATATACTTTCTGAAAGATATTAGCTGTATAAAACAAACTTAATTCTTTAGATCATATCTTTTGGATATCTAATAACTAATTCTATCATTTCATTAAATGTACAAAATGAGCAAAGTAAAATATAAAATTTAACAAAGTAAAATACAAAATTGATCTGATATGCAGGTAACATACTACCATAACTCCATACTTCCTTTGCTTGGTGAGTATGAAAAAGACAAGAGAGACAACTAAAATATTTAAAATAATAAAATGCTTATTTAGATAAAGAAAATACTGGAATAAGATAATAAAAAAAAAAAACGACAACAAAAAACAAAAACATTGTGATATGAACCAAATATTTTGAAATTTAAAACATTAAATACAATGGTTATATTTCCTTCTTACACACATTTTAAAACAATAATTGAGTATTTTAGTATTTGTGCAAAGTCCACATTTTTAAAAACATTACAAAAACGTATAACAAAATAAAATATAACAAAGTTTATTTACTCAAGTCCTTTTTTTTTTTTTTTTTTACCTCTGGATGCCAGTTTCTGTTCCTGACACACTGCTATTGCTACGGCTCATTTAATATTTTATATATATTTTTTCCTGGTCTCATATAGATGCTGAAAATTTTAACACGTCTAAAAACAGTTTGTCCTGTCTTTTTCTTTCCTTTGATTCAATATACAATCCTGGATAATGCACATTTTGTACCTAAAACTGCTAACCTGAAAGACTGTTTTCACTATTTTTACAATTTCCATAGACTGAATATCCCTTCCACCCAGTAAACACTGTTCACCTTTACTTTTTCCTCCTGTATACTGTAATGATTTACTATTCCCTTTATTACTACTTAGTTTTACCCACAAGAGGCACCTTGCTTATTAGGGAGCTAAATCTACAGTACACCTAGCTGTACAGCCTAATGTACTTATACATCATCATTTGTACCCTTTATATCCTTATATATCTGTGGTATTTAATATAAAACAAATAAAACAGTACTGTACATTCTGCTGTCTTAATGCATTACAGTTGATCAGCTGTGCTTTAGATTTCATGTGATCAAGATCTTAAATCAAGCGAAAATTTAACCTTTAATTTGTGTGTTCTTCTGCCTTGTGAGATAAGATGGGACAAATACAGTAATAAACAAACCACTTGTAGGAGTTGCAGATGTAGAAAAATAATCACTGACAGTCAAGTGTAATGGGGTGCGACATGAAGCGAAGGTTTTGGTCTCACCCAGAAGATGTTTATTGTCCTAGTGCCTTATTTGTCTTACAGTATACTATAGCAATGCAAATGATTAAAAATTAAATGCCATATTGTTATCCATTCGAGGGGCATTTAAGTCAAACAGGGTCTTGTGATGAAATTTCTCATGAGTGAAGCAGGAAAATCGGATGACTTTTAGCACAGCACAGTGATGAGACTCTTAGTCGCAGTAAAACATTTGAATAGTGCAAACGTTTTAAAGAAGGCCATACATCCACAAATGATGATCCCGGCCCAGGTGGCTCGGAGCCCACTGCACTCGTTCCCGTGAACATCCAGCGAGTGGAACACCGGTTCCTTGAAAATCGACAGACAAATTGTGGAAGAGATGCATCTGTCTATGGGAACTGTATACACTCATTCATGAACAGCACTTGCACATTACAGAAACTCAACTGGGAGTTATTGCTACATCACTGTGCAGTCCTGACCTCACTCCAAGCTATTTCCTCATGTTTGGGACTTTAAGGAGTTCCTGGGAGGCCAGCGTTTCAGACATGGATCAGTCAATCTGATCATGGCTTTGGCGTACTAAGAAAACTTTCCACCTTGACGGTATCCAAGCACTAGTGAAATGCTGGTATAAGTGCTTTAGTGTAGCAGGGGATTATATAGAGAAATAAAAATGTTTTTTACAGTACTCTCACAACTGTGTTCTGTTTTTCTGTGCAATCAGAACAAAAAGTCCCAGTTTGACTTGAACATTGCTGTATGTTTACAGTATGTTTATTGTTATATCCAGAAATCTAAAATTCCTGTCAATCACCAAAAAATAAATAGAAAATTAAAGTAAAACACAAAAATAGAAAAACTTAGTAAAAGCTAAGCTACTCTTCGACTACCTCCTTATTTTAGAGCGCGTAAGAAAGAATTTAAATTTTAGGTGGTTTATAAAGGAGGTGACAATTTCACATCTTCAGTGAAACTATGTACAAAGTCTCAGCATGTGTGCTACCCAAACAAACGTTATTAAGTTCAGGAAGGCCATATTGCAGCAATGTGTGTGTCGTTTTAAATTCTATGAGTCCAATCTACTCGCACTCCTGCCGAGTCCCAGCAGGTGGGCTCTCTACAAGTAAAATCTCAGTAGGGCTCTCGTTCTCCCTCTCCCTTCTCTCTCCATCTCTCTGCTCAAACAAACATGCCTGCTATGCTATCCACTTGTATTTAAAGTCATCATCATAATTTTGACAAAGTGAGATATATAATTGTTTATTCAATGTTAACATTATTTGGGCATCTAAAATAAATAAGTCATTTAGTAGCTGTTTCATTTCCTGCATGTTTTATTTCCACTTTTACCTTGCACATGCAGAGGAGGATCCTACAGAGACCACATGGGTGGAAAAATAAGAAAAGAAAAAAAAACATCTGAAGAAGAAAAAAAAGGGGCATGGCACATGGGTGGAAACATTTCTTTTTGTAAAAATATAGAAGATGGGGCACCAAAAAAACAGAAGAAAAGGAGAAAAAAAAAAAACAAGGGACATGGGAACCGAGTCAGGTTTTGCGAGATCTCGCAAACATTTTGCAAGATCTCGCAAAACTTGACTTTTAGCGTTACAGATTTAGTTCAACAAGTGACATTAATGCCAAACTTGATCCTTGAGCATTAAGGGATGTGCTACTCATTCAGTCCAGTACTGCAAGTGTCAGTAATGCACCTTAAAGCGGGCTACCAACCGCTAAAAAATAAAGGAAGAAGACAAAGCAAACAGGCAAGATAATACTCGGATTAGAGTTACACGTGCATTGTTAAACAGGCATGGAGAGAATTACTGAGTTTTACTTTTAGCCTAAAATATAAAGACATCCAGTTGTTCCCCTCACCCCATGTCACACTCTCATCCGCTCACCCATGTCCCTTTAGGGGCTCTGTAGGATCCACAAGCCTGAGAAGGGAATTCGGGGGTCTATTACACCCAGTGGCACAGTACATTGCTGGAGTACACCTTCCAACTCGTTGACCTGTTGTTTTTTTGCACAGATCACAAATTCCGGTCTTCACGTCACTAGGTTTAGGGTTGAGTGTCTGAGAAGGAGAGTTAATTGACGTGGATGTGACCGTCCCAATGAGAGTAGTATTACACCTCCTTAACAACCCATGAGGACTGTTTTTTTTTTTTTTTTTTTTTTACATTTACAAAACTAATAACTTATTTATTTTAATTGCGCATACAAATTTAATGACAATTTTGTGAAACACCATTATTTCATGTTGATGGTTCGATAGAAAGTAATCCAAAACAAATCTGCAAATGAAAAAACTAATTAAAGTAGCAAATCAATATGGATAAAAAAAATAATAAATAAAAAAGGCTGGCTTATACTGTAAAACGAGGAAGAGTTCATCTGTGCTTTTGGTAGCAGATGCTCTGTAGAAGCTGAGCTGCATTAGAGAAAGCTTTAGATTCTGCTCTTTTGCTGTTTAGACATTCTTTGACATTTTCAGCAAGGTGAACTTTAGCTACATATAGATCAATTGTGTAGCAAACATACTTGGTACATACAGTAGTAAAGAAAATAACCAAAAGTTACTGAAGCATTTGTAAACCTGGCAAGAATTTAGTTTGGTTTATCATGAAACTCCCCTCCATCATTATTAAAACCCAAAATTATTATTATTATTATTATTTTTTTGTGCATGACTTTTCCAGGTCTGGAAAATGCGATTTCTTAATTCTGTGACTTGCCTATGACCTTACAAACCATGTATGTAGAATTCAAATCACATATTGCTACAAAAAAACAAACAAACAAAATAAAAACAGATGAACTGAACCACGCCTCACCACTGTTTCTGATCCGCATCGCAGTTGCACTGGTGTTTGGGGTTGATGCAGTTGCGCTCGATGCCACAGGAACATTTCTGGACCCCTGGCCCAGAGCCACCCCAATAAAAGTGTTTCTCATTCCCTTTGCCAACCCACCATGTGTATGGAGTCCCATCTGTAACATACACAAAAACAAACAATACTAATAAAAATATTTGGCAGCCAAATAAAATATGTGGTGTTCAAGTCAAACCAGGACATTTCTTGTGAATGAAGTTATAAACCGATTGACATGTACATAAGACTTCAGAAGCACAGCACAGTGATGAGACTCTTAGACATAGTAAAACATTTTAATGGTGCAGTCAGCGAGTGGAACACCTGATGGCTAACTTATTACAAATTTGTGTAAGAGACACAAACACCACTTGCACAGGATCTCAGATGGGAGTTTTTGCCACATCCCATGTACAATCCTGACCTCACTCCAAGCAGTTTACCACATGTTCGAGCCATTAAAGGAGTTCCTGGGAGGCCAGTGTCTTAGATGTGAAGTCATGGCTCAGACGTACTGAGAAAATTTTATCTTGATGGTATCCAAGCGCTAGTAAAACTCTGGGATAAGTATATAAGTGTAACAGGGGATTATATGGGGAAATAAATGTAGATTTTACTCTCATATCATGTTCTGTTATTCTGCACGATCAAAAGTCCCAGTTTGACATGAACACCTCACATACTGACATAAAATCTAAAGTCGATGGCACACGCACTGAACACCTAACAGAACAGGAGGTGTAATCATTCAGAAGGCAAATTTTATCACCCTGAGTAAATGTGCAATTATTATGCATCCTGTGCACACTGCAGCAAATGAAACAGGATTAATCTGATTAACTATAAATGTAAATCAGTACGAACTCCAGTGAGAATCTGATGGGAATAAAACACTGCTTCGAAGCTGAGATCATCCACTTTCAATACAGGATGTTTTTGGACGGGGGGAAAAAATGCAGCTTTATATTCAACCTGCACAATTTATCTTGAAAAAAGATGAAAACACGTTTGTATCGTGGAGCTGAGAGAAGTAAATGCAAGGTCATCATCGTCTAGTCTATTCAAAATGAACTTGGGCTATAACTTTCATAATAACAGCTGTACAAGATCTAAAATTAATACGTGTACATTTAATTATGCATTACTATCTATGGCAGAGATTAGTGATCTGTGGATTGCTCTTAATTAAAACAGGAAGAGTTGTAGGAGTTGTAAGGGAAAAAGAACAACTACTAGAGGCTACTATAGCACCATAAAATTACCAACCATGTCTGTGCTGATTATTAAATACATGTCTATTATATTTCTTCCAGCCTGAAACCACTTGTTCCATTCTCTCCTTCATCACCGCAGTCTAATGAACCTGTAAGAAGAAACTCCCGTGACAATATCTCTATTGATCCACAGTGTGATGCAACTGATGCAACTTGAGTTCTACTTTAATCCGCCCGCACAAACCGATTTACACACCAGAAGCTCACACTGGTCTCCTCTTTCATGACTCAATCATACAGAGTTAACTGAAAATTCAGCAACAGACAAAATGGCAGCTTCGTCATTCTAAACATCTACTGTATACCCCTAATATTCCAATTGAAATTATTTTTAAGAATGCTTGCTGCATCTGTTGGAGAACATGTATTCCACAGGATGCAAGCAAAAGTTTTACTTTGATCTGAGCATGAGTGAGCAGTCAGATATGAAGCTCATGCACGATAAACGTGTGGTGCGTCATGATGCATTCACAGCATCCTTAGTAATTGGTAGAGGTTTCAATTAGCTGGATGGTTTGTTCAAGTCTTTAGAAAACACTGCAGATACATAATGAAATAATGATAATTTAAAAAGTAACTGTGTAAATAAAACTGGATTAAAACTAGTTGACACTAGGTTTAACTGATATTACAAGGGTTGAAAAAAAAAAAAAACTTCCAATTTAGGTTTAAATAAAGCTACAAAAACAATCATTAGGTAGTTACACTCTCAATCTAAACTGGATGTTCAAAAAAAAAAAACCTAAGGAGATTGGTTCAATACCAGGAATTGGGTTAATAATTGTTCAACGCATTACAAAAACCTGTGGTTTGATACAATCTGGGTTAGCACCCGGACATCCCTTTTAGACAGTTTCCTCTTGCGTACACAGTTACTCCTGTTGGATGTGGTTCGTCCTTCTTGGTGGTGTGCTGACGTTACTCTGGATACCGTGGCTCTTGATACATCACAAAGACTTGCTGTCTTGGTCACAGATGCGCCAGCGAGATGTGCACAAACAATTTGTCCTCTTTTGAGCTCTGATACGTCACCCATAATGTTGTGTGCATTGCAATATTTTAAGCAAAACTGTGCTATTACTTTGCTAATTAAACCTTCACACTCTGCTCTTACGGGTGGAATGTGCAATCAATGAAAATTGGCCACCAGTCTGGGAATGAGGGAAATAAGTATTTGATCCCCTACCAACCAACAATAATTCTGCCTCTCACAGACTGGTTATGTGCTCTTGTGGTACACATTGTTGCGACGGGCTCAGAGCAAGGAAGCCCAATAAGAGAACAGCCTTATGAACGTATGTCGTTAGCTCATGTCGCTCTCCTCTCCCCACAGATTCGGATTCACAGGAAGCCGCAACTGTGTACACGCCGGCCCGAAGGCTACCACGTAACGGCCGCTCGGCGCCCGCAACCCAACCTACCTCCGCCCCGACTGGGCCGACGAACCTCACCGACCCGTACTCATCCCTCGACCTGGCACCAGACCCCCTTCGTGCCTACTATTGACTGTGTGTTTTTGCCACGCTGCACCTGACTAAGGATAAAAGTAATAAAATACTGCACTGATTGCACCGTAATTTCACTTCTCTGTGTCCGTGATTTCCTAGCCCACTAAGGTGCGTTACAACATATTAATTTAAGAAGGTGCTCCTAACAACATTGTGGTATGTGTATAAAAGCCACCAGTCCACAAAATCTCTATCTTCCATTCAAACCTCAGCACCATCGGCAAGACCATATATACAGTACACACATACACACATATATATATATATACTGTATACACACACACACACACGCACACAAATATACAGTATATATAAACACTTAAATTCCCAAGTCTTCAATTTGCTAGAAAGCATAAACATCGGTCTTTGCAGCAATAGAAAAAGAACTCTTATGAGTTCGGACTGATCCTATTCCAGCACAAAAAGCAATGCACTCACTATGCATAGTGCCCTCTGTACAAGCATCTGGAGGCAAATGTTATGATCTGGGATTGCTTCAGTTAGTTAGGTCCAGACTCAGCAATGATATGTGGCAATAAAATGATGTCAGCTGATGACCTGAATGACCAGACACAGGCATATTCCAGGACATAAATTTCAAAAGGGTGATTTTGGGAGCATAGGGAATCATTTGAACACAACGTTGGACTGTGCGATTTTTTTAATTATTTTTTTTGACCAGGCAGCATATAATCTGATTTCTTTTTATTTCTTTCTTTAAAGTTCATAAAGTAGTTTGTGGGTCCATCTGATGTGACTCATCTCATCAAGAGGTCACAGCTTTCTATTTGTGCATTTGTCTTTCCTTTGGAGTTCACTCTGTACCAAACTGCTGGAAATTGCTCCTTCTGAAAAGCCACCTGCAGGCAAACATTACATGATGGAATGGTGTAGGAGCACCCAGCCCTTAAGACAAGCTCAGACACAAACACACAGATCGATCAGGGCAGCGATGTCATTCAGTATGTGAACTCACTTCTTTGTTGCCATGCTGTTGTCATGCCATTCATCTATTTAATTTTCCTTTCTTGCATTGTTGAGAGAAGATATTTAGCTTTCTCAGGACTATGTTATATACAGTAGCTGATCCTAAATGAGAAAAGTCATTCCACCTTAAGGCATGTTTTGGGAGGTGAATGGAAACTGGACAACTCAAAGAAAAAACTATTTCGTGGAGAGAAATCCACTCAGGATTTCAGCACCTTTTCTAATGCAGAGCAAAATCTGTAACTTAGAATGTGTCCCATGGCTACTAATTTAATTAATTTTAATAAATATCTCAGTACATGGTAACACAAACTGCAGTCAAGCAGCGTGGAACAGTTGCAGAACATGGGTTTATTTTAATCAACACCTCAAAGAAGACATCCTGTCTAAACCCCACTCCCTCGTGCTTTCTGTAACTGTGGGTTCAAGTCTTATTAGCATAAGCACGAACTTGCTAGGTAATAATCCGTCTGACCTCCACCGCTCCAAAGCACCTCAGTAATCCATCATCGGTGTTATGATAATTACCTAGGGCTCTTAATGATGTCCCACATTTTTCACGAGCTGAAACAATTCAACAATTGAAAATGAGGATTTATTGACCAGTGTTAATTAATCCTCATTTTGCGCAGTGAATAGGACATAAACATGTTTATTTTGCCATCTTTATACTCCTTTATCATGCGGCAACATGTTCCTTGACATAATCTACATTTTGAAAGGCATCAGGAACAAATGAGAGAGAGAGCGAGAGAGAGAAAGGGATGTGGCAGGTTGGCATAGAGCATGAAAAGGACAAAACACATTTCCCTACTCAAGCAAAAAATCAGAAGCAGGGGCCATCAGGCAGGGAGCAGGTATACATACTCTGGGGAAGGGAAAGCAGTTTGAGGTACTTTATACGCATTTGTTGCAATGGTTATGAAGCCTCTTTATTCATACATTTTCAGACTGCATTAATCAATTTGCTAGCTTCAAGTCTGCTTACAAACATATTGCCCACTTAGAAAGTTATTTGGAATAAAAACATTTGATGGAAATGATATAAGCCATAATACAAAAGTTAGTTCTTGCCAAGTAATCTGATTGGATGAGATGCATGCCATGAGTGCTGATAATAGAGCACAACAGCACTGGGATGTTTAACTCCGTGCCACAAGTGTTCTAACAACTGTTAATTACACTAACTGTCGGTTGCCAGTATGGATGAAAGTAGGTCTGTACAGTCCACAGTACTGCAAAGAAAGGAGACCAGTTGCCTGCCAAAACCCTCATTCAAAACCAGTCATGGAAGCACTTTGAGCAAGAAAACATTTAGAAAACACTCCTTTAAAGTAATTCAGAATTGCCTTTGAACCGTCCATATTGATTTGATCATAGCTAACGGTGCTACAATGCTAATTAGCTTCTAACACAAGGCTGAATCCCAAATCCCTCTTTATCCCCTGATCAAGGACACTACATGGTGATTGGATCAAGGAATTGTACACCGTACATAGTTACTAGAGTTCCATTTTACGCTATTTTGGATTCAATCCCACACAAGCTGATCATATAAAGCTGATAATAGTTGATGATATAAAGTGGAAATATTAAATATGATATGGGATGTGGTGACTCAGGTGGCTAAGGCTCTAGATTGTTGAATTGGAGATCTGAGTTTCCGGGTTGCCATAGGTGATTGCCACACCCTATATCATCTAGCCACTGGTCTCAAACTTGGTTAAAAAAATAGGAGGGGGGCAGCAGGACGGGCTTAAAACCTGTGCAAAGTTGTGTGCACATCGGATGGTCTGTTGTGGTGACCCCTTGATGGGAGCAACTGAAAAAAAGGGTTGTTAAATGGAAATATTATAAGATTTACAGGATTGCTCATCATCTCTATGGTTTATTCTCCTTAGCTCTTGTAGTACCAGTAAGAATTTAAACCAACTGTACATCCACCCTTATAATTACACGAACTGTCGGTCACTGTCAGTCGCCAGCTTAATGCTAGTTCTGCCGGTCAAAGAAGGATAAGTGTTTATGCATTTAACTGGTTAAATAAACAAACAATCCATTATCTGTTCATAAAAAAATGGTAATGCTGGGATGGTTTATAAAAGTAATATCATGCTTGAGGTCATGCTGTTATACTGAATATCAGTGCCTAGTGCTTATATTCACTACAACAGCACTCCCTCTTGTGTGATATTGTTTAATCATTTGACAGCTAGCATTTTTTTTTTCTTCAGGTAGCAGTCCCTTTATCTTGAAAGTCTCTGCAAATTACTACCATTCAAGCGCATCTCAAACAGCTTTGTTTGCAGAAGCCTCCACAACTATTAAATTGCTGCCTCAGATAAAAAGATCTCAGAAGGTAGCAAAAGCACATTGCACTGATGCATTTGGGTTCAGAGATAAAATAAAGATAAAACAGAGACAAATACAGTATGAAGAAAGAAAAAAAATATATGTAAGTTTTAAAATAAATGAGGAAAGTTTTAAAGCCCAATTGCTTTCAAGCATTTCGTAAGAGATTTAGAACAGAGCTTGATAAAACTCAGGTAAATTGGTCACCTCATCCATCATCATTCTCCATCAATCAACACACTCTACAATTTAGGTGATAAGAGACGTGCCTTATTTTTTTCATATATATATAAAATCTTAGAATTTTACTCTGGTCTTTACTGAAAGTGAGGGTAGGAATTAACGCGCTGTATAAGGGATCAGCCATGACGATACCGAATTTATTGCTCTTCCTCAATGAGGTGGATCATATAACATTATATAGTGTATTATTTGCAAAAGAAAACATATAATAAAAAAATACATTAAATGGAGCTATGTTGCTTCTAAAGAAACTCTGCAGGGAGACCAGCACCTCACATTTAATGAATTTTGTTGTTGTGTTCCCTTCACACCTCTGTAGTTTGTTATTGATTATGACTTTTATTAATGACATTTCATGATCCACCCTTTGTGATGTCTGTTTACAGTTGTGGAATGTCAGTGAAACGACACAGATCCTGTTATGACTTGTGTTATAGCAGCTATAAACAGCCATTTCTTTTAATGCAGTTAAGCATTTTGATGGCAATGAGCCTCTTATACTATATACATTTTATATAATATTATATATTATATTATAATATACACGTCGATCAGCGATAACATTAACAACACAAAATAGATATTACAATTGTATACTGATGACATTATCATGGGCACCCAATGCCCACACATGCCTGAAGCGACAAAAGCCCACCCTGTGCATTCCGATCCCAGAGAAAAGCCAATGCGGCACAAAAATCACTGAAAAAAAAAAAGAAATACAATGCTGGTCATGATAGAAAAGCACCAGAACACCCAGTGCATCACAGCCCACTACACACGGGGCTAAGCAGGCAAAGAGCACAAAGCCAACAGCCAAGAATCCGCTGTAATAATAATTTGCATTGTAATGTTATGCCTGATCGGTGTGAAACATTAAAGCCTGGAGCTGATGTTTAAAGCTTGATGTTTAGAGCTTTTATTCCCTGTGCACTTTTTGTTTTTGACAAATTCACAAGGCAGAGTAGTACATTTAGAGTCACAAAGGTACAGTAATAGGGCAAGTCTGTGGTTTTTTTGGAAAATTTCTGAAATTTGAGAACCGGGAATGACATTTTATGACCGAATGCACAAGCTACGTTTCTATTCTCCAGAGGATATAAAGTGATCTCCAGAAGTTGGTACACCCTACATGCCCTCTGCAAAGTCAGATTGGAGTGACACTGTGGGCATTTTTTCAGCTACTGTAAAACATTTCAGAAAGCCAGAGAGTGCACAACACCTTTAAAATGCATTTTGCAAACATTTTGACTGTAACGAAGGGAACGCAGGGGACCACAAATAATTTTTTTTTGTCCCTTTTCAGAGAATCTCCTGAATCCCCTGGGAGAATGTTCACCTTTACGTCAGTAAATAGGATTGTCTTCAAGTGGTTTCTGAAGGTGACACTCTAAAAGAAAGGGGTGAGAATAGAGAAAGCATTTGCGGATTATCACGGCTGTAGAGAGTAGCAGGGAGGCACAGAGTGAAAAGATTAGCCTTTAGACTTGCCGGAGAAAAGCTACATACTGTTCAGAACTGCAGGGATCTCAATTTCTTTCTAAAAGCATCTCAGGAAATAAAGGGGGTGGGGCATGACAGTTATTTTTTCTTTTCTTTTTTCCCCACTGCAGGATAAAATGGAGGACAGCTTGGATAAGCCACACACATCTGACAATAAAACATGACCTTGTGCTTCACTGTGACATCACATCTTTTTGGATATTTCTAATAACTCCCTGATGGAGGAAAATGAAGTGGCAGGTCTTATTGTGATTTAGTAATAAGCCAAGGTTTTTTATAGTCCAGCATTTCATCTGGGACTGGACGTCTAATACATTCTTTCTGTTAAAGCTACAGTTCATTTCCAGCTTCCTACAACTGCAAAGGATTTTTCTTCTCTCTCTCAAGGCACATAGTGAACGGTTGAGAAATATTGCATAAAATCTGCATATATTTTAGTCACACTATTCTCAGAATTCAAAATACAATATTAAAACACTATTTAATGGAATACCATGGTAGTTTAAATTCCTGTTTCGATCAAGCAAAGCAGGCAGTTCAGATTGAATGTGAAATGAGATATATGGTACTGTATTACATTATATGGTATTTACAATATATATATATATATTTATTTATTTATTTATTTATTTATTTTTTCCCCCTCGTAAATTGAAATAAATCCCAAAGAAACCACATAATTTATTTCAAGGTGCGTTCAAGTCAAACCAGGATGGATGAAATTTCTCCATGAATGATGGCATTAAAACCAATTGACATTTACAGAAGACTTCAAGCATATATGATGATGAGACTCTTAGCCACAGTAAAACATTTGAATTTTTGCAAACATTTTATATCCTTGAATGACGCTCGGAGCCAAATACAGTCGTTTTTACTACCACATCCCCGGTACAGTCCTGACCTCAATCCAAGCCATTTCCACAGGTTTGGGCCATTAAAGGAGTTCCTGGAAGGCCAGTGTTTCAGACATAAAGCAAGCAGCACTGAGAAATCTTTCTACCTTAATGGTATTCAAGCAATAGTGAAATGCTGGGATGAGTGCATTAGTGTAGTTTAGGATCATGGGGAGAAATAAATATGGTTTTAACTTTTATTCTGCACAATCAAATGTGCTGGTTTGACTCGAACACCCCTTTATATTTTTTCTATCTACTGATTTTTCACATTTGTAGATTAATGATAAAGGTATTATTCATCATGTCTGCTGAAGTCTAGAGTCTATTGCAGGAGTGATTTCAGTGGGAGTTTGGGGATGTCCAATAAAATTGGTGGACCTGAACTAAGTTGTTGTGTAAAAGGGAGATAAATTAATGACTATATAAATATTTAGATCATACAATCAGGTATACAAGCAAAACAAAATGTGTATATGAAACTAGGTGTAAGGTGCATGAGAGGCAGTATATGTGAGTGTGATGTCTGCATCCATGATGCAAATCAAAACACATGCAGGCAACATCAAAAAAGGATAATCCTTACTCGAAATCAAAAGGTAGACAACTTTTTTTTTTTTTTAATGGAATAACATTCCAATGTAATAAAAACTGGAATAACCAATGAGACTATGGAGAGGAGATCAGGACAGGAATCATAACAAAGCTACGTGAAAGAAACAAGCATAAGAACGAGGTTAAGGAAATTCGGTTGCTCTACAGGGTTTACTCTTTGAAATTGGAATTCATGAATCATGAATCAAATAGAGCCAATTAAACTGAAGCCCCCTGGTCTGGTCACTGTTTTAAGAATTTACCATCGGACAAAGACCAGTGGGCGAAACCAGAACCTGTGGAAACATTATATCAGACAGTTGGCTTGGAAACGTGTAGGGACATGTCAGAAGAACATGATGTCTCTGGCTGAAGGTAGACAAGTCATATCCAAGCTTGTGACCCACATCAGGAACAGTGTAAAAAGAAATCAAATGAAAACTATAATAAAGTAAAAGAGAAGTGATAGACCCTTTAAAGAAGCTCTCCTCACTGGAAGCTGTACTAAAAGCATTTATAATACATTTTTCATTGGACCGAGATTTATGCAGGATGTCAGGCTGAAAGCTTTTTACCCGAAACTTTTCCTGCTGTTGGATTGTTTAACTAAAGAGAGGAGGAGAATGTCAGATCACTAGGAGGCGAAACTAATTGCCAATAACAGGTTTCTACTTTTACAGTGGCATGTAGTGACACCTGCTAACATGGCTAACAAGAAACTTGTGGCAGACAGAAAGAAAAAGCAGATTAAAAAACAAAAAAGCAACCCAGTGTACAGTACATCAATGGATGAGAAGACTTGGTGTATTAAATGATAAAGCTATGTTAGTGGAACAGAAATGTTTAGTATATGAGCTTACTTTTTTATAGTTTTATTGTTAATGTTTACCAAAATGAACATTAGGCTGTCCAGGTCATGGCCATATTATACTGCAGGTAATAAAATGTCTACAGCTGTAGTGGAAATACGGTGGCCCTGAAGGGCAAAGCATCTCTCCTGTATATGTCTATGCTTTTATGTTTTTATGCTTTTTCCTGTGTATTTGAGTATGCTCCAGATATTTCAGGGGCAGTGAGTTACTGATCGGAAGTTCGGCGGTTTGAGACCCAGTTCTACCAGGTTGCCATTGTTGGGCCCTTAAGCACGGCCCCTTAACCCTAAAGTACCTGCTCCAGGGGTGGGTGTCATGGCTGACCCTGCGCTCTGACCCCAGTTACGCTGGGTTATGCGAAGAAAGAATTTCACTGTGCAGTAATGTATGACAAATAAAGGCTTAACTTAACATTTCTAGAGCTGAACATCAGTACAGTATACTGTAAGAACATGGTGAGGAACAAATCTCAAGACACTAGATGGCTTTTACAAATACACTCATGCCAAAACATCACCTCCTGTACACAAGTCCAATAGATTTTGGGGTTAAACCACCTCTGAAATATTTTAAATATTACAATACATAAAAATATATATATGAAGTTGTGAACTATGGTACAGTACACTGTGCCTGCAGTATACAGTACATGCAAATAAGCCATGATAGCATGTCTTCTTTGATTGACAGGCAAAAATTAAACCTTTCCATATTACTAACTTTGTGTTTGAATCGGACTTACTGACTTAGAAACAACGAGAGCCAATCAGAATGAGGTGACAGAGGTTAAGGGGTCATTGCTATTAGCTAATGATGTACTAATGTAAATATCGATGGATCCAGGTGACAAAAATATTGACTTTTTTGGGTCTCTGAAAAGCAAAAACACCAACAGTATCTACAGTAAATGCTACCTGATGCTGCCTGATTATCCGAATGCTGTCCTAGATATTTTCAGCATGCAAAAAAAGGTATGCAGAATCTTATTCTGTCTTATTAATCTTATTATCCAGTGTTTCTTCCAGTTAATAACTAGTTGGAGCAAACAAATGGAGTAAATCAATGATTTACTCCATTAATTTGGAGTAAACCATTGACACCATTGAACATTAATTTGGAGTAAACCATTGACACAAGCTCTCCACTGCAAATGCTTACAGTAGGCATTTTGTCTAGCACTAATCAAACACCTTACCCTACATGGATCAGGTTCTGTATATTTTAATGTTGCAGTGTTCAAGTGTGAAGCAATAGATGCATGTAACTGATGTTTAAAATATGTGCCCCCCTCCCCCCTCCCAAAAAAAAAGTAATAATAATAAGAGTGAGCTACAGCCTTTGATACCCACCAGCCAAATCAATCACTTACATGTTTTCCAACAGCTCCATGTAGGGCAGAAGGAGTGTAGCACAAAACTCTGGGCCATATACATAAGAGAACACATTGGGGCCCTAAAATTTTTTAACCATATATTTGAACCACACTTTTACTTCGTACTGTAGCTTAAAAAATACTGTAGCTTAAAAAAGCCCTCCCGCCATTGGGACCCTGGTTAGTCGGTCCTACTCACCACCAACAGCCTAAACCAATGATACCCCTAAGAGCATTAAATTTGATCAGACACAAAACAATGAATTACTATTTATAGCCACAACAAACCCAATCAAGAGAGAATAAAACAAAATGCACACAACATTACTTGAAATGCAGCAGTCGAAAATTACTTGAAATGGAAAATTGGGCCAAGCAGAAACAGATTTAAAAAAAAAAAAAGAGGAAAATCAAGATATTATAAATTGTAGGATGTAAAAGTCCACCAAAGTGGATCAGCCAGTGGTCCTGAGGGTGTGTGTGTGTGCGCGTGTGTGTGTGAGAGAGAGAAAGACGGAAAATCAAAGATTTACAAGGTGCTTTACTGCCATGACAAATATGATCATTCATGTTGCCAAAGCTCAGAATCAAGTCACAAAATCAGACTACACTAGAAGAAAAGAAGAAAAGAAAAGGAAAAGAATTTCATATTTAAAGTGGGATTGTGCTAGATGTGTTTTTCTCTCCCACTTGTGCACAATTCTCTCTTAAACAGTTTTGTTAGCTTTTTTTTTTTAGTGTTATTCACTCACTTACTCATCTACACCACTTTATCCTGTATACAGGGTCACAGGGGCTTGGAGATTATCCCAGGAGACTTAGGGCAGGAGGCGTGGTACACCGTGGTACACACTACAGGCAATTTGGGAATGCCAATCAGCATGTCTTTGGACTGTGGGAAAAAACCCACCAAGCCTGGGGAGAACATGCAAACTCCATGCACACAGAGGCGGGAATCGACAGTGTTAACCACTAAGCCACTGTGCCGTTTTTTTGAGTGTTCTTATGAATATAAAAAGTGCTATAATGTTTTGTGTTTGATTAAATTCAATGC
Organism: Clariallabes melas; assembly: GCA_030014275.1. Classification (NCBI taxonomy): domain Eukaryota; kingdom Metazoa; phylum Chordata; class Actinopteri; order Siluriformes; family Clariidae; genus Clariallabes; species Clariallabes melas. The sequence continues at coordinate 16,575,426 of JAQMYI010000019.1, forward strand.
AAATATTTTAATGTCACTATGAATATTCACATGTATTTCCCTCTTTGGATAATACTATCCATCACATCCGTTAATGCTCCAGCTGGTGTGTAATTTTACTGTAGTCTGTAAATGCATTTGAATATTGATTTATTTCATTACAGTGTTGATCTGTTCAGCACTATTATGACTTCCAATTATTATCCATTTTTTAGGTTTGACTGATGGCTTCATGCAGCTGGAAATGTGTGTCAATTTAAACCCGATTACGCAAATATTATTTCTTTTCATTTGGAAAGAACAAAGTGTCAGAGCATCGCCGGCCGCAATGCACGTACGTGTGTGAAGGAAATCCTGTTTATTTCACAGACAATATGAATGCGTGAGAAGTTAAAAGTGTGGAGTGAAAGCGTGTAAAGATGAGTGATGGCATGAGTCTCTAGCTCAATGCGCAAGAGAAATAATTCTACCCTGAACCATCACTGAAATTGATTCATGGCGATGCTCCTGACTAATTAATGTACTATATTAATGAAAACCTTGCGTACATGAACGAATATCAGAGCTTATTTTAAAGAAAATTTGTCGATATACTCCGGATCAGAACTGAGAATTTAAATGATGAGATACAAATGGATTATAGTTGGAGAACAAAATAATTTAATATAGATATTTTCCTACCGTTTCTGTAGGCAGTACAGTGGATTTCTATACACTATATTTTAATAGAGAAGTTATTTGGATGAAAAACTGTGTGTGGGAAAAAAGGAACAGTAAATATAGCTGCAAGGATTTTCTTGGCCTTTTCTCTGTCAGATGAGCACTTCACAAACTTCACACACAACAAAACATTCAAACAGCTTCTCCTGATCCACCACAAAAAAACTTAAAAACAAAACAAAACTCAAGAACATGCCCAAGGACAGAACCGTTTCTGTTTTATTGCCTTCTCAGAAAGAAAGAAAAAAAAAATCCACAAGCTCAACACCTTTCACATGCAGATGGGGAAAAAATGTGGAAATGTGTTGAGCGAACGGATAGTGTTTACAATAGTGTTTTTTAAATCCTTGAGCATATATATATAATATATATTCACATACATATTGTACTGTAGGTCTACAGTAAAAGCATGCCTATGCATAATTCTTCAAGATTTATGCGTTTAAAAAAAAGTCAAAATATTCATTTCTTCTCACCTGAAAAGCACACAAACACCCAACCCGAATCATCTGGCAGTGAAAAATATGCAATCAAGAATTATGTGAATGAAGAAAATTGATCACATAGAACTCAGTGTGCTGCAGCATATGGTTTGAATGAAAATGTTTCAATTTAATTACCGTGTCTGGATGAGCTTCTAAGCCCAAAACAAACTCTGAATGCCTTTTACATTTGCATATTCATGTATTTTAACTTAATTCATATAAATTGTGAGTTTCACAGCAAAATGAGATAAATCCATTTTTTGAGGAGTTTTGAGAAAATGTTTTGAAAAATGTTTCTGAAAAAAAAACAGACATTACAAAAAATGTGGTAAAAAGAATAAGAGCCACACAAAAAAAAAAAACTGTGATTTTGTATTATTTTGCAAAATGATTAGAAAAAAAAATCACCTTAAACACCTTAAAAGTGTGTGACTTCATTTTTTTTTTAAAGATCTAGCAGAGGCAAAGTTTACCTGATCATCTATATAATATCACAAATACACACATGTTGCTTTCTACACTTTGAGAGAATGGGTAAAGGAAACAAAAAGATTCCCTTCCAGCTGTTACCTCAGTTCCTCCACTTCCTCTGGATTTCACATAGGGGGGAAAGATTACTGCATTTACTGATACCAAATACCAGCAAGCATAGTGAAGCTAGAAGATATTGCACAAAAACAGAAAGTGTAATTGATCTCATCGTATGAAGCAAAACAAGCATTTTGTTTAACGAGGGCAATGAAAGGATTTCAGGCTATAAGTAATAATTTGGTTTCAAGCTGTTTTGTGAAATGGCTGAATGAATGAATTTTTATGAATTCGGTGAAAAACAGAATAAATGCAGTCAATCTGAAATGAACACAAATCATGTCCCTATTCAACCTGAGCAGAAAAGAGAAGTGGATTAAAATAAATTTACTTCACGGGTATTAAAATGCATTGTCTGTTTCCTGCTGCCCACCTGCTTCATGTGTTGACAGGTTAATGAGGAAGTATTGACACCTCAGTGTGAGACAAAGTAATTTGCTGGAACAGCTGCAAATCATAGTGAGTGTCTGAAGAACAGCAGATTAAAACCCATGCATTTAAAACCCATGAGTTCATCCCGCAACGGACGTATATAATATACAGGGCAAGAATCCAAGGCCACAACCAGTAATTGTTTTGGTGGTACCCAGGGGATGTAGCATGGCTGAAATTTTCTTCCATCCGTTTTTCCTGCTTTTCACCTCTCTGTTGGCACTAGACTTTTTTTTCCTCCCATCTGCTTTTCTCTTTTGTTGTCGTCCTTCATGCCAGTGGGCTGATGTTTGGCAGGAAGAGATCTGTGGCTCCCGCCTCACAACACACATTACAGGTGGCAGATGAATTTGACAAATGAGTTCTCTCTGGTACGGGGAGGGAAGCCAAGCAATTGTGTGTCCAAGCTAAATGAAAAAGACAGTACCACAGTCCCACACTACTACACACATACACACACACACACACACACACACAAACGTGCCAAATCCCTGCAGCACTGCATTCATCACAGCTCAATTTCGAACAAATGCAAAAAACGGTGTGAGGTTGCATAGTGTCTTCAAATGACTGCTAGATTTTTGGATTTCATTTCAGCCCGCCATCATGGGAAGCTGTAGAACAAACTAGGGCCTTGCTTAACATGTGGCTTCTGCCCAAAATGAGGCTTCTTCCCAGCTTTTTTTTCCAACTAGGAGCTTCTAGCCAACATGCATCATGGATCCTTGCCCTATTAGATGCTCTTGACCACCGTGGGGCTATTTTTTTGTTGTCTGTAATTTTTTAGATAAGGTGGCACAGAATAGATTTGACACATAAGCTGGGCTTTTTATACAGTATGTCCCTCTGAAAAAAAATTTTGTGTGTCAAATATAGCTTCCCCTGGTTTCTTGCTTACTTTATAAGGGAAATGAATGGACATGGACCAGGCAGACTTCTATGTAAACAACTCCTATGCAGTTCACTATAATGAACTACACCTCTATCTCTCTCAATACTGTATATATCTATCAAATGCTTTTCTGCTCATCTTAGTTGAAAATAGTATCGGCCCAGTTGATTATATATTATTCATATTTTTGTTGCTCAGCCAGTGTTCCGGGTCTAGTGGACCCGCTGCATTTTGTAGTTTTTAATTCAAGACAATCAGTAAATTTTTTGTTAAATTCTTAACAGATGTTTACTTCATCCTGATTACAAGCAATATACACTGAATATGGTTAATATTTGCCCTTTACCTTTCTTAGATTACATTTATGAATTAAAGTGCTACTCGATTTTTTCTTCTTTTTAATAAAATGTAATAAAAAAAGACCATTATGAATATGAGTGAATATTTATATGAACTTAATTAGAAGTTTAACCCTTTCACATCATTTTACACAACAAAAGCTGAACGATGTCAGTCTAGCCAACACATCAGCCCCACTGAACACATTGCCTTTTCCTACCAGCCTATACAACACATGAGGGGCAGAATATTACTGTGTATGTGGTGCATATGTACTTCTTGATGCATGTACACAGTGTTTCTCTGTCCAGCTTGAATCCACACACGTCACAGCACTTTTTTGTTGTTGCTGGCTGCAACCTAGAATAATAGGCCCAGGGTTGTAAAATAGGGGGAGGCGGTGCATCCACTTGTCCCACACCATCCTGATGGCAGCTTGATTGTCTCTCTGACGTCAAGCTGGTCCGTCATCTTGTTTATCAAAGTGGATAATCCTGGAAATTATATGGAAGTTTTCCAGGGACATTGTTGCATGGAAATGTTCTCTGCCAGTTTCTGCATCCTATCAGGATTCTGTGGATTCCCCCTCTGACCTGAAAACTCCAGCAAGGGTAAGAACCCAAAAGTTGACAAAAAAAAAGTGAGCTTTCCAAAAATCATGCCTTACTTCTAAATTATTGCAATCCAGAATAATTTTCTGGATTGAATCTGGGACAAAAAGCTCAATAGAAGACTTGATGTCCTGCACATGAGTAACTGCCATCCCTGTTGGCCCTGGTTGCATTTTTATTCCATTGGCAGCCATGCAAGGTTCTTGAGCAAGAGGACCATTCAGTTTCAGCATTTTTTAACATCCATATTTTTTCACTTGCTAGCTGCTGACAGGCTTCTGTTTCTGGAGCTGGCTGCTGACGGCTGGTTCTGTGTCTTGTCTTCGTTTTGGAACGAGCCGATGCTCAGTCTCAACCTTTTCCTTAAAGTAACTGTCAGAAACCTCTTCCTCTACATCATCATCAAAAGAATTTCTCTTCCAAATTCAATTGCACTGTACAGAGAATCTTTTGGCCTTCTTGATAAGTGGTGATAAGGAACCACAAAGCTATATTTATTGTGTCCAGTCCCCAATTTGGGATATGAATAATGGAATAGAATAGGAGAAAATAAAGACTGGTTCCCACAAGACAGAGAGAAAACTGTGCAGGAATGTAAATGCAGACACGTGTCGGTGCTTGAATTTTACCACAATGTTGTATAACAATGTTTGCAACCTTGTGAGGGATGACAGGCCCAAAACTCACGCTCTCTCACACACACACACACACACTCACACACGCACACGCACACATACTTAAGATTAATATATAGATAATGTACATTCCTGTGAAGGTTTTAGAATGTTATTAATTTAAATGTTCATAAATATACTACTATACTGTTTGATGTAAACTTATCCCTGTTGATGTAGTGAGAAGTGTGTGATGTGTTAGTGTGAATAATGAGTGTGTACTTACCAGCTGCTGTGAGTGTGAGTGTGGATGAG
>JAQMYI010000019.1:16630150-16643601 GCA_030014275.1 Clariallabes melas
GTGTGTGTGTGTGTGTGTGTGTGTGTGTGTGTGTGTGTGTGTGTGTGTGTGTGTGTGTGTGTGTGTGTGTGAAAATTTGCAAGAAACATCGCGAATGGCACTCGCGTGAGTGCACGCTAACGAAATCACTGCTGTTAAGTAAAAATAAAACAAATTAACCCGCACTTTACCTTTGAAGAGAATCGCGATAGAGCAGTGTTTCTGTGTAGAGCAGAGAGAGTGTGTGTTTGTGTGTGTGTGTGTGTGTGTGGGTGTGTGTGTGTGTGTGTGTAAAGGCGAGAGGAGGGGTGTGTGTGAAGGGGCAGTGTCCAATGACGCACGAACACACGTAATGGCATGCTGATACAGAGAGAGAGAAACTGGATCTTTAACCTCTCTAATGAGACTTTCTTTTTCTTTACCTGTGCGCACACACGTGTTATAATAAACAGTACACACGTGCTGTACTGTACACACACGGATACAAACACAAAAATAAAATATGTTTTACGCACACACACATGGTCACAGTGTTATTGTAAACAGTACACGCATGCACGGATGTTGACTATACTAGTAAGAGATATGCACTAATACCCAGCAGGGGAGACGATTAAACAATTACACAATTCCGCAAGAGAGAGAAAAACCATTGGCTCAGTTGTGATCATGTGACGCTCTGCGTCAAAACAAGAAGCGCATGCGTTTTTCAAGACTTGCTCGTTTTTCAAGTCAAAATTTATTACAAATCTTTGCTCGTCTTGCGGAACACTCGCATTACTCGCAATCTGAGGTTCCACTGTATAGCATTATGTAACAATAGTAACAGCAACAACAGTCCATTGTTACTTAAAAAAATTAAGGTCAGTTGTTCTGGAATAGTTCTTGCAAGAACAGTATTGTCAAGTGCTGTTGCAAAAGCCATCAAGCGCCATGATGAAATCGGTTCTCATGAAGACCTTCCCAGGAACGCAAGACCAAAACTTACCTCTTCTGCAGAGGAGAAGTTCATTTAGAGTTACCACCCTCAGAAATCACCAATTAACAAACACCACCTTGTATTAGAGGCTTTACAGAGCATAAGTAAAATCTCAAAAGCAACTGTTCAAAGGGGATTATTGCATATTTTTTATGCTTTTAGTCATTGTTTTATGATGTGGGAAAAAAAATAAAAGCATAAAAATGAGAACTTACAAAACTGGATGTGTCCACTTTCTTTCTTCTGGCCAGGTCTGTGATGTTTTCACCATTATAGTTGATGCTCTCCATGCAGCCTTTAAAATTCCTCCGGCCTCCTGAGATGAGTTTGCCTGAGTATGGCATCCCTCCAAAACTCAACTGCAAAGTGCAAATAAGACATCTCAGAAAAAAAAAAGATATGTTTAATTTACTGTTACATGACAGACATTTTTGCAAGGCCCTACTGTAGCAACAGAGGTGTTAATGCTGATCTACCACTGCCAAACTGGTATAAGGATGAGACATCAAACAAACATTGCCATTCTCTGACATTTTGGGAAACTGGAACTCCACCGATGAAAGTCCAAACGATGGACCTCATTCATGATCTTTCATTGTGCATGTGAGACACGTAAAAAGGATATTCAAAAAAGAAGCCACAACATCTGGTGATGTACAGACAAAACTCAAAAAATGATTGAGAAATGGGAGAACTGAAACTAGATCATACAAAACAGAGTCAAATGGCTTGGTAAACAACAGGTAGAAACACTGAATGTAATACTTTGTGATGAGATATGAGGGCTTAATTAACACATTAATTAAAGTAGAAAACTCAAGCAGCTGTGAAGCATTTCAGAGGAAACTAATCAAGGGGGATGAGACAGGACATAAATGAAAACAGATGATGTGGGAAAATAAAGAGTGAATGCAGAAGTCCATGGCATCAACCTGTCAGCTGTGTAGAGCGCTGAGCTCTGCACCATGCAGCATTCTGCACAACGTGACAGAATCACCCATGCCCCCCCCCCCCCCACCAATGTGGCAGAGAATACTCAGCCAAGCAGGGAGGCGGCCCATCATCCTCAGACAAGCAGAGAGGTGGAGAGACATCCTCAGCTTGAGCAGAAAGGCAGAACGATGACCTTAGATGGGCAGGGTGGGGCAGAGCGATGTTCTCTGACAAAAAGGGGGGGGGGGGCGAAACAAAATACTCAGCTGGGCAGGTAGCCTGAGTAACAACGTTAGCCAAGCAAGGAGGAAGACTGATGTCATCAGCTGAGCTAGTAGGCTGGGTACAACAGGCAGATGAACAGTAGTGATGGGTCGATTTGTTCTTTTTGAACAAGTTTTAAACGTGATTCAGAAGAATGAGTAGTCATAGAGAGTGATTTGTTCATTTTGTACTAGGTGCGCATGCACCAAATGTACTGTACAGGAAACAGAAATGAGTGGTTACCTTTGAGTCTTCTAGTCCGAATCGTTCGTTCTTTTGTCACGTGACTCCCATAGATGCTATGCAGTGCATTACATAGGAAACAGAATTGAACAGTTCTTTTCATGAGTCTTCTAGTCCGAGTCGTACCTTCTATTGAATCTATTTCACTGCATAGCATCTATGGGATTCACAAGACAAAAGAACGACCAAGTCGGACCAAAAGATATGAGAGGTGAGCTGCTCATTCTGTTCATCATAATATGTCCTTAGCTGCATTGTAATATTTTCATTACTGGAACTACAGTATAGCCAAAATTTATGTATGTACAGTAGACGTGTTTTGTGTCTATTTATTAAAAATATAACATTTTCTTTTATTTCTGATCAAAAGAACGAAATTAACTAAATGTTCAAAAAAAGATTTGTTCATTTTGATGAATGAGATTCAAAGAACCAAGTCACTAATATGATCCAAACTTCCCATCACTAATGAACAGTAAGGCGGAATGATTCTAATAGCTCAGAGTTAAAATGGGGTGCCATTATTGTCATCAGCCTAGTAAAGGGGCAGAGTAACGTCATCATCCTTAAAGCCAGGAGGCTGGGCAATTCAAATTCATGGGGCAGAGTGAACATGGCATTGTTACAGCCAGGAGGCCGAGACATCATGATATCTTCAAAGGTTGTTTTTGTTTGTTTGTTTTTATGATGTTTGTGAATAAAAACTCATCTGGAACTACATTCTTTCTAAAGGACATTTGGGTCAGGAACCCAATACATTATCCAATTTGTTGCTCCAGTTTTGGGGTCTTCCAAAACAGTAGAAGTCTATCCAGCGGGAATTTGGTGCAGCCATTGAGTGTCATTGGTGCATATTGAGTCAAAATACAAGTCCTGGAGTGACATGGTTTATTATTAATCTTGTGTTAGAAAAGAACCAAGAGAGTCTTTCAGAAAAGGAGAGGAGATTGATGGATGCACTTGGAGGATAAACGTTAAAAGGTGTTTAAAACAGGCAAAAGAACAGTTGATGTACAAGCAGCAGACTGGGGGCAAAATCCAAAAACACAGAAACAAACCAAGACAAAATCAAAAACTAGAATTACACATACAGAAACAAACCTTGTTGCATGACAGGATCAGACAAAGAGACACAAGGGCATAAATAACAAAGGCCACATTATTACAATAACAGCACCTTTTAAAAGCTGGAAAAGTTTATTTGTCTCATCTCAGTGGCTGAGCTGCATTATTGGATTGATTATATTGCATTATTGGAATATATCATGGTAAATGACATTTTTTTGTTATTTTTTCCCCATTTATTTATCTTTTAGCAGTCTTTAGCTCCTTGTGAGCTTTGCCTTTTATGTAATTGTGTTGAGTGTCACCAAATGCCAATTGACTGTGTTCCTAAATGTTCCTAAATGATTGTTTTTTTTTTTTTTTTTTTTTTTTTAGAAGACATTTATGGTTTTTGTTTGTTTGTTTGTTTGTTTGTTTGTTTGTTTGTTTGTTTGTTTGTTTGTTTTTCATCCTATCGGAATGGCATTAGGCAGCATCCTGATTAGGGTTTCCAAACTGACCATAGTGTATGACTGGGTGTGTGGTTATGTTTTCATGTGCTTGTGCCTCACAATGAATGGGTTGGCACTGATACTGTACCTTACTGTATTTTCCTGAGACAGGCTCCTATAACCTTACACATGATAAGCTGTGTAGATATTGAATGGATGGAATGGCATTCATAATGTAATATGACTTATATTCTTATAAGTGTTCCATTTGGTTTAATCTTGGAATGAAGCATAAAGTTCAAATGATGTGGCTGGTCACTACAACATGGATTTAGCCCAGATCAGCTTATGCAAATTGTTAACGTGAATAGACTTTTTGAGACTATTCCCATTAACTGGAAGCTATGCAAAACCACAATAAACAGTATTAAGATATGTGCTTAAGTTATGCAGTTGGTCATTATTAATGCATGTTGGCATTAATAATTTGGCTATGATATTAAAATAATGTAAATAATTTGGGAAAGACATGCTTTAATTATATATATATATATATATATATGGCCTCAGTGTGTTACTTCATGGTGACATTTTACTAAAAAGTAGCTGCCATGTCACCTCATTGTCTCTGCACTTTATTATGATACGAGTCGTTTTTATTTTTATATCAAACGACATCTTATTTTTTTTATTATTACAAAATGTGGCTTGTACTGTAAATTGACAGCATTCACCTAAACCATCCTGACTGTGTCTATCATTTGATGTATGTGCAGTCAAACCAATCCTTGCATATTTCATAGTTGAAAATCAATTTTGTATACATCCCACTAGTCAGCACATTAATATGCATTAATACTGGGTGACATAATAATCCTGTCACACATCCTTAACGTGGAGTAATACCATGCAAGAAGGAAAATACAATTTCTTGCAGGATCCACTGTACAAAACAACAACAAAAAAAAGAGACATGAGGATGAGGATCTGAATGCATGCTGATTACAACACATTGTCCTGGAGTGACTCTGCAGCTTTTTGACACCTTTGGGCGTATGAGTGTAATACAGATATCCTCAGGGGATTAGGAGGAATAATTGCTTTTCTACATAAGTATTCATCTCACTTGAACTTTTTGACATTTTATAGTTTTTATAACCTGGTACCGAAATTGTAGTTATTAAGTCATGAATCTACACAAAAAAGCTCACACTATTAAAATAGGTGAGAAATCAGTATAGTTTGCAATATTATTTACAAATAATAAAAGGACATTGGTAAAGGATTCACACGTTTCCGCCATCTTTCTCACCATGAAGCAAGATAGTAGTAGCATCATATTGTAGGAATGCTTTTCATCTAAGTAACTGAGATACTATCTTGAAGGCAAGATGGATGGAGCCAATTACAGGGTAATTCTAGCAAAACACATGTTTTAGTTGATAAACAGACTGTTTAGTTTTCAACAGGACAACAACTAGAGGTAAAAGTAGTTTTTCTTGTTCTTACCAGTACTACGTAGACACAAGACGAGAATAAAGCATCTTCAGCTATGGACAGTCGTGTGTAAAAGTTAGTACTCCCTCTTTTCATTCTAAGTGTTTTCATGTAAAAACATAATAAAAATCATCTGATCATATCGGGTCTTAGTATTAGACAAGTCCGACCTCAGACAATCAACAACATATAATGATTTAAAGGAGTATACTGTACTTCTTCCTTGAGTATACTCTGGTATACAGAAGGGTTCATGGTCGACTCAATGACTGCAAGGTGCCCAGGTCCTGTGGCAGCAAAACAAGTTGTCTGCCACTGTGATTGACAGTAGATATAAGGTGTTCCTCCTGAAATGCTGTTTGGTTTTCACCAAACATGGCTTGTCCATTAAGGCCAAACAACTCCACTATGCTGCGATGGATTGGCACCCTGTCCAGGGCGTACCCCACCTCGTGCCCTAAGCATCCTGTTATAGGCCCCAGGTCCCCACGACCCTATATACAGGATAAAGCGGTGTAGACGATGAGTGAGAGTGAGTGAGTGAACTCCACTATGGTCCTATTCGTCCGTAGGACAAACCGCGGTTATGCTTTTCTTGTTCTTTTTCTTCCACACGATCCATACTTGTTCAGTCTTCTTCTAATTGTGTAGTCATGGACTTCAACATATGAAATGCTCATTGAGGCCTGTGGAGTCTTGGGTTTCTTTTATTTTTATGAGCATTGCACATGGTGACCTTGTCCTTGAATGTGCTGGGACATTCCCTGCTTGGAAAATTGGCAACTGTCTTAAATGTTTGTTAATAATCCTTCTCACTATAGAAGATTGAACTCCAAATTGTTCTTTCCAGATTGAGCTACAGCAATGATTGCTTCTGTAAGACCATGTTTTTCCCTCTTGGCATTATATTAATGCACATCTGAATGCTTCAGACAAGCAAACTTCCAAAACATCTGCTTTTATAAAGGTCTGCACACATGCTGATCATTTAATCAAGGGATTCATTTTTGTTAAATAAATAAAGTCATGGTAAAAAAAAAAGTTATATTTTGTATTTCGTCTGAGGTTGAGCCTGCTTTTTCTTTAACCTTTCGTTAAGGCAATATTTTTTTTTTCTTCTGGTAAGTAGTGTTAATCAATCATTTCAATTCCAGGTTGTAATAACAGTTAGGAGAAATGAATACTTATGTAAAGAACTGTATAGAGAGATATCAAGATATTCATATTTCCCTACTAAATTAACTAAATTTACTGTTTAATACTACTAATACTAATGAGTTCAAGTAAATGGTAAAGTATTCATGTAATCTGATCTCCAAAGATACCAATCCAATTGAGCATCCATAGGATATACTGGAAAAAGTAGTCCAATTCACAGAGGCCCCACGCCCCAACCCACAGCACCCAAAGGATGCACTGCCAATGTCCACCTGCCAGACCCTAAAGCACGCCCCCAAAGGACCTGTGGAGTCATGCCTCAAGGTGCCAGAGCTGCCCCAGTGGCACAAGGGGAACTCACACAATACTGGGCATAGTGTTTTGTGTTGTAAAGTTATGGCTGATCGATGTATAATCAGTAATTAAAAAAAAAAAAGGATTGTTTTTTCATTGTCTAAAATATTTCAACACCATTAAAATTTCCATACTTAATTCCATGTTAATGAAAAGCTATTAACACTTGCCTCATAGTCGAGATCAAGGTGGTCAAACTCTCCATTGGTGCGAAAATGCTGTGTGTGCTGATCCAGGGTGAAGTTGATGTTTCTTCTGTAGCGTTCGATCACAACCGAATGCCAGTGATGATCGTCCAGCAAGCTTCCGCTGCTAGCCGACGTGTGGCCCAGGATGGAGCCGTACTGGTTACTGCCTGTGTTTCAGAATTTAAAAAAAAATCAAGTAGAGCATTTATTGTGCCTGGTTCTGATTTCTATGTTTTAGGATCTTGTTTCAACAGTAATGCTGATCCAACTCTGGACATGGACAACTTGATATAAGGGAAATGTTTATAGCATGATCAGAAGTGATAATGAATATAAATGTATACCCAGGTTTATCTGGAGCAACAGTCTTCCTTGTCTTAGCTCCAGCGTGATGTAATCACCCTGCTGACCCTCGCCATGCAGGATCACCCCATCGCTCTCTCCCGTTTTGAACTTCAGAGCTATTACGTCCTTCAGGATCTTCATCTTTTTCATCTTAAAACGGTACGAGATCACGCCCTGGCCGTCAAAGTTAATTACATCGGCCCCTGAGGAATAGGAATGAGACAGATAATGGAGTGAGGAAGAAAAAAGAAGCATAAAAGGAGGATTAGAGATTTCAAAACGGTTGAGGCCATGACTTAATAAAAAGAAAAAAGTGGAAGTTTGGGGGTGAAACAATATATACTAAACTGTGACTTTGGGTAAAAGTATTTTACTCTCAATAGGCTGTGGCAAATTAGAGATTTTAATAAGTGGAAAATTAGTGACACATTGGGTTTCTTAGTAATATACGTCAAGTGGGCTTAGTGGTTAGTACTTTCGGATTGCACCTCCAGGGTCCAGGTTTGATTTCCAGATAGGTTCAATTCCAACCCTCTGTGTGCATGGAGTTTGCATGTTCATGCTTTAAGAGTTTTTTCGAGGTACTCCGGTTTCCTTCAACAGTCCAAAGTCATGTATATTAGGCTAATTGGTGTTCCCGCAACCCTGTATTAATTAGAATTAAGTGGTATAGACGATAAGTGAGTGATACTTTAATTGCATACAGTATCCACTTCAAATTATGGATTTTTTTACTTTGTACTTAGTAATATGAAAAAAAAATATTTTTGACGGAAAAAAAATTATGCATCAGAATAATTCATGTAATGCTACAATTTTGCACCTGGTGGCATTATAAATGACATTGGTGGGGAAGAGTTCAAGAAACAAGTAGCAATAATGGTAAATGTAAAGGAACATCCTAAAGTTCTCAAAGTCAACATTAAAAAACACCAACTGAGCCAAGAAAGCTTCAGCAAAGAACAAGGACCTTAAACATCACAATTGGTTTGATAAGATTCATGGAGCTTTCACAACTTCACAACTAATCAGACTAATGTGCTGTCAGACTACCGATACAAGATAAGTAGGAGAGAAACCTGCAGTCAGACAAAAAACTGTTGAAGTACAACCTGAAAGCAGCAGGAAAAACTGTTAAATAGACAACAACAAGCAATAGAGTGCACCCCAATGATCTCAATTCCTTCACCTCACACAAAACTCCTCGGCTAAAGCACTAAGCACAGAGATGTGTGTATTATGGATCAATATACATTGGTCAGACGAAACAGCATGATATGGAACTGCTTCTGTGCAAACAATACTGGAGCATTACACACCACTAACAGAAACATAAATGGAGAAAATAGCCGTGACAGAGAACAATTTTATCTCATCAGACAAGAGACTGAATCTGGGGAGTATATATGGCCAAGTCAATAAGAAAACAACCATGCACATACAGCCAAAACAACTCCAGGATGCCTTGCATGGCCTAACCATGGCTTAGCCAATCTCCTGTCTTTAATCCCATTGACAATTTATGAAGAATTTTTTATTCTAACATTAAGAACAACCGTTATCTTTGGAAACAGAAGGTACTTACTATAAATCTGTCAAAGCTACAAGGGGCTTTCGAGTTAAGCCGGGACTTTTGATTATTCAGAATAACAGAAGACAATTATAAGAGTAAAAACTACCTTTACTGTATTTTTCTACAACCCCCTAGTGTTTTGTTTGTTCTTGGAAACAAAAGAGCAAGGACCGAAGTTTTCTCAAGACACCAGATCCATGATCAATCTGCCTGCCTCATGTCTGAAATGCTGGCCTCCAAGGAACTCCTTTAAACGCAATGTCCTTTAATAGAAAAATGGCCTGGTTTGATCACCAAAGGCATTCTATTTTGCAGGACAAAGCACGACTTGCACATCACAGGAACTCGACTGGGAGTTATTGCCACATTCCCTGCACAGCCCTGGCCTGGCACCAGGCACCGTTTTGGGTCGTTCTAAAAGTTCCTAGGAGGCCAGTGTTTCGGAATTAAAAAAAGATGTGAAACAGGCAATCCATCTTGGCTTCTGTGTATTGAGAAAACATTATACCTGTACCTTGATGTATAATATAAAAAATACTGTACTAGTGAAATGCTGTGATAAGCGCCTTAGTGTAGCAGCGGATTATATAGAGAAATAAAGGGAGTTTTATTCTCAAAACTGTGTTCTGGGTTTGAGTTCAGTGCCTCTCATATCAATAACAACAATGGCATTGTGGAAATCCTAACATTGAATTTTCATTGTAATATAGTTGCAGTGTCCTTGCATGATTGTTCCAATCTTGTTTTTAAAAGTTAGAGTGATTTTTTTAAAATGACTTCTTAATAAACAAATACAATCTCAAAAAAAAGAAGAAATTTTGGCGCATTTATGCCAATTAACATCCATTCGCACAATGTCTGACGACTTAGAAACACATTATGTTTCTAACAGGGTTTAGAAATAGGATAAGAGATTGGGACCGACACAACAGCTTCCCACACACAGCATGTATATTCTGTTTTTATGCATCTCTTAGTGTTGTAATGTTATCTCTCTGTTTCGTTTTCTTTTGGAAATATCACTGTGAGTTGCATCTTACAGTAGCTCCCAAATTACAGTATTGTAATATGGTCCGAATGCCATCATGTCCGTTTTTACAGAACAGATCTCAGACGTTAAGACGTTACGTTTGTTTTTTAACATTTTTGGCTACTTTTCAATTTAATATTTCGATAAATTATTGTTGTCCAGTTTTTTTATTTGTTATTTATTTGTTTATTTAATGATTTTTTTTTAAAGCACTCATTGTTACAAATGGCATCTATTAACATCAACAGCATAGTGAATGGACCACACAGTACTGTCACAAAATTACTGTATACAGTTCTGATCAGGCTATCATTTTTGTTACGATTGCTTTGGCAACCAAAAATCCCTGCTGGATAGGGATATACTGTACTGTGTGCACTGTAAGTATAAAACATAATGAAGGCTGTCAGCTTTTACCTCCATAAACAGCAAAAGTGCTGTTGCAGATTCTTCAAAATGCTTAGAAAACCTCACTGGCCCATTTCCTTATAAACCAATATACAGGGTACCAGAGACTACTAATCATTAAAAAAAAAAAAAAGTGCTTTTAATGCTGCTCTGTAGAATTTTCATGTACAGTAGATTTTTTATTAGTACTTAGATGAAATGGAATTTGTCATGATCGATGCAGCTACACTTAATGATGTGAAGAGGAATTGGTTTAACAAACAAACAAACAAAAAAGAACATTACACCATTATATATGCAATAAGCTTTTATTTTTAAATAAAAAAAATTCTAGATAAAGTCTATATGAAAAATAGTGAATGGAAAGCTTGTGATTGTAAATTCACAGTAAACTCACAGTGTGGACATCCATAGATGTCTATCCTCAAGCCTATTTGACCCTCTTCACTCCAGCCGAGAGGGACAAAGCATAGAAACCGGGCCACGATGGTGTACTGAAGATTGTGGCGCACCACGCTCTCTGTGTTTGAGTTTCCTGTAAATGTCTGCAGATAAAAAGGCAAAAACATCTGTTTTATTATACTCATTTACATATAAATTGGCGAGAGTGTTCTTATCCCAAAGGTAATAGGTGAGAAAACTCCTACAGTTCTCCCACAGCCTCTAGACAAGTCTGAAATGCAAAAAGCAACACTGATTTTCTATTTAATGTTGTTGTTTTTTCAGTTAAATCTAGCAAGTCCTTGGACCTTAGCCATTCAGCGTAATGGCTAAGGTCCAAGTCAAAAATGAAGTCAAAAATGAAGCCATGTTAGCTTTTTAACTCTTGTCTTGTACATGGTTTAATCAATCATCTTCACCTTCACATGTGGCTGAATTGATCCATTATTATTAGAGGAGCCTATATTTAGACAGACATTTATTGTAGATTTTTTAAAATCACCTATTTTCCCTCTGTCGATACGGCTTACATTACATTTCAAAGTTTTGTAGCGGAAATAAAGTGCATTAATAGTTATTTATATGGTGATAAGGTTACTGAAGAATTCATTTTCTCCAGCATGCTCAGTAAAAGCTACAGTAACAACTGTTGTACTTACTGTACAGTACTATGAAAATATCTTGGATACGTACAAAAAGTTCTAATAAAGAGCACTTAAAATTAATAAAATAAACACAGTCAATATTTGGTGTGAAAAAAACAGTAGTGCTAGATACAGATTTTTTGTAGTTTTACACAAAGTAAAACAGCTGGATGTTTTAATGAGAATGCTGGAGACTCTTGGAGAGTTTTCTCATAACTGTCACTTTTCTCCAGTATTGTAGAATATAGAAAAACTAACAATATGCATACACACACACACGCACGCACACACACACACACACACACACACACACACATGCAGTGCTTGTCCCAAGCCCAGATAAAAGGGCAGAGTTGCGTCAGGAAGGGCATCCGGTGTAAAACCTTCAGCTAAAGACAGTTTTATATGTATAATATTCTGTATGTGTACATTCATTATATATTGCAGTTCAAGAATTAATAAAGCAGATGTAAATGTTTCATACTGTATGATGGGCTGAGATGATACTGTACTTAACAGATGTTTTGACCTTTTGGTCGTTACAGATTCATGTCTTATACAATGCTCTGATACAACATCGGCACCCTGCTTATGCGCATGTACATGTCTGCCAAAACCCAAAACAATAAGCTGACATTTAAATCCGAGGTTTTCAATAGTAGTTTTTTAAGGTTGACATTTTATGATTTTTGAAGTGCATGACTCTAAAACTAATTCAAAGACACATGATACTATACATCAAAAATGAAATCTTTCTCTGGACTCTGCTTGGAGCGAGTATCTTGTGTGTTTGCGACTATTACTGAAAATATTTCAGCTGTAATGGTAAACCACGGAGACCCGACTGCATAATGCTGTACATTTTCTCAACCAGTATGTGAGGGATCTGTGCAGTCACTGAGTCTACAAGTCATGTCTGGCAGTACACAAGCTCTGAAAAAAGCTACGGCTAAGAATATGTGCAACTGTGTTATGAAAAGTGCTGGAGAAAGAATAACATAAACTCCTGAGTAATTAGTAAGCAGGCCAAATCACATCAAAGTTTTGTTATTTTTCTGTTCAAAGTGTGTTTCATGGAAAAGAAGGGTTACATTTGACCAAGTGTTCATATCCACATCAACTTATTAAACTGTCCAGCTATTACAGAATGCAAATTGCTATGGCTAATCTCAGGGGCGACACAGTGGCGCAGCGGGGAGCGTTGCTGCCTCACAGCTCCAGGGTTCCTGGTTGGATCCTGGGCTCAGAGTATTCTCAGTGTGGAATTTTATATGTTTTTCTTATTTCTGTTTGATTTTACCCAGGGTTTCTTCTAAATTACCTTTAGGAGTGAAAAGATGTGCAAGAGTGTGTACAATTAAACCTTGGATTGTGAGCATAATTTGTTCCAGAAACGTGCTTGTACAGTATATCAAAGCACTCGTATATCAAAGCGAATTTCCCCATAAGAAATAATGGAAGCTCCGATGATTTGTTCCACAACCCAAAAATAGTCATTTAAAAATAATCAATACAAAATATAAAGTAAAAATAAAACAATTTAACCTGCACTTTACCTTTGAAAGGAATCCCAACAGAGCAGTGTTTCCGTTAGTGTGTTGTGCACGCACATGTATGTGTTTTCCTGTGTTTGTGCGTGCGTGTGTGAAAGTCGTCCTACACAGTAGCTCCTTCCCTCCTTCTATCCTCTCTTATCTTACTTCAGCTTCACCCGCATGTGTGTGTGTTTTTGTGCATGCACACACACAAACACACACACACACACACACAAACACACACACACACACAAACGGAAACACTGCTCTGTCAGGAAAACTTCTTTAACAAGGAACCTCTGTAATGACACTCGCGCACACACACACACACACACACACACACACACACACACACACACACACACACACACACACACACACACA
>JAQMYI010000019.1:16649881-16654881 GCA_030014275.1 Clariallabes melas
TGTCGAGAGGAGACCAGCCTCCAGCACCTACACACCCGGAAAGATCAATCTAGTCTTACTGAGCAAGATCAGAAAACGAATACACTCGAATTATGATCTAGTCATTAAATATTATGAGCAAGCTGAATCCAGTGAGAGTTGGTATAGCTGTAGTGTGTATTTCTGTATATGTTATATATATAAAGGATTTTGAGAATTATATATTGGTTCTCTTTTTGGTAGATTTGGAGAAAGTAGTTCATGAGTCTTTAGTAGATAACCTAACCTAATGGAAATGTAATGGGTTTTTCTCCAGGTTCCTTTTGTCTTCATCAAAAAAAGAAAAAGAATATAATGTACACTTGTAAACAGTATTAATATTCATGTCTAACTATTATGCATATCATGCTTAACTAATTGAAAAATATAAAAGAAAGGTTTTGTCTGTACATTGATCAGAACGCTCTCTGTTTCATACATTGGAGGACCCCAAACCAGTCTCTTAAATTTTCTGTCTGTATGTTTGTCTGTCTGGCCAGATTTTGTCACAGCATCATGCAAAAGTGGCTGGACAGAATTTAATGAAACTTTGGCAGTTCTTAGATATCTGCCTAAAGTTTAAACTGCACCATAAGTGAAGTCAAAACTAAGTACAGTAAAAGCAATGTTATGAACATGTTATAAGCATTTCACTACATTTCACTACATATCGTACTGTGTATGACTGTGTACGTGACAAATAAAAATTTGAATTTGACTTATGTGTTTAACAATCTCATTAAAAATAGGCTAATGATAAGCTGCTTGCTCAATGTAAACAAACACCTGCACCAATATATATGAATTAATAAATCTAGAATAAATATTTATCTTAATAATTACAGTGCTGAAGTGGTGTAAGTGACTTTTAATGCGTTGGAGTCATTTTAAGTCAAAACTTTTTTACTTTTTCAGACAAACAATTATCAGATCTACTTTTTCGATTTCACGACTTTTGTGATTCACTCTCTGATTACCGAACTGGAAGTGTAATTGGCTGAAGTACAACTTCTGCCATACAAAAAGACAGGCAGACATGTACGTGGGCTTCAACCTGAAATAATAATAACACTGATTACATTAAAGCTGATCAGCTTATTTTTACCTTTAACCTTTTACCATCAATGATGGGTACATATCCTAGTAATTAATATATCAGTCAGTCCAATAATAAGTAGAGAGAAATATTTGCTACAAGCCACTACAAATGGTTTATTGTCTTGGCAAGTTATGTTTGTAGCAAGGAAATACACGTGGAAATACATTTTAGGAACCACTTCATAAATAGAACCCATGTTAACTATCTGTTTTCGTCTGTTTGAGCTTGTAAGACTCCCTCCGCCCTCTTTTTCACTTGTAAAGCCGACAAGTTTATTTTCTGTCTCATGCTAAAGAATTTCATGTTCATAAGCTTTTAGCACAATAACATAGCACAATCTAAACAGTATGATGCAGATAAAGTACTAAACATGAAAATTGTTAAATGGTGCCCATGTGACATTTAAGAACCAAACATGTAACATGTTATTAAATATGACTATTTATTTGGAATGTCTAATAAATTTATATAAATACTGATACAAAAAAAAAATAATAACTTGCCAGCAAGGTTCCGACAGCATCTGCTGGAGACTTATTGTGTGCTTTGTTGCAGGGATTTCTGCCGCCTCTTTAGAATGAACAGATATACAATGCCTTCTGAAAGTACCCAAAATTTATTATCTTTGTTTATGCTGTATTGAAAAATCACTTGCGTTATGCATAATATAATTTTTTTTTTATTCTGTCTATCCTTTATAGGGTCACAGGAGGCCTGGAGCCTATCCCATGGAAATTGGGGTACACCTTGGATGGGGTGCCAATCCATCACAGAACACACGCGCACACACTCAATCACACACTACAGGCAATTGGAAACTGCAATTAGTCTAATTTGCATCTCTTTGGACATTGGGAGGAAATCCCAATGCCAAGCAAGGGAGAGCATGCAAACTTTATGCACACAGACCTAAAAGTGGGACTCGAACCCTTGTTCCTTGAGGTGTGAGGCCACAGTGCTAACCACTATGCCGCCTTATAATTTTATTCAAGTATTTTAAAATTGGGTTAGTTTCTGCTCATTTAGAAGTGACTCTCTTTGGAAATAAGATTATGGATGCTGCGAAATTATTTAAAACAAAGGCTTCTGAGTGGCGTAACAGAAGTGCACTTGCCCTTCCATCCAGGGTTCATGAGTTTAATACCCAGGTGACACTGCAGAGAGTGTAGTTTGGATGTGCGTTCTTAGGGTGGAGGGGTGGCATATTCATGCTCCCACATCAGTCATAGCAATATTTGACTATCATGAGCATCTGTGAGCTCACGCAAGAGGAAGGGGACAGATAGTGCTTTTCTTCAAATGTGTTACATTGCCCCATTGATATGTAAGAAGCAGTTCAAAACGATGCATTATGACTGTGAAAAACCTGTGAAAGTCTCACATATCCAATAGCAAATCAGGCTAGTCCTAATCAGGGGTAGCTCAGTGGTTAAGACATTCAGAATGTCTCAGGCTCAAATCCCACGACCACCAAGTTTTCCCTGTTGGGCCCTTGAGCAAGGCCCTTAACCCTCAACTGCTTAGATGTTAAATACGATTTAAAAAAAGTTACTCTCGATAGGTGCATCTGCCAAATGCCTATATGTATGTTGCCATGAGCTCATTATTAATCCAGATGTAATGTAGTTTTCAGGAGGAAGATGATGATAAAAAATTGGCACAGCTTTGAACCTTCTTAGGAGCAATATGAAATCCATTGTAACAAAAGCACTCTACCAAGATCAGGACAAACTGTGTGATTGGACAAGAGCGGAAATTGTCAAAGAAGTGTTTGTGAGTGCAGCCATAACACTGAAGTGGATCCCAAGCTCAATGGCCAAAATTGCAGAACCTATACGGACCTGAACATTATTATTATTATTATTATTAGCTCTTCACAGACCTGAACGCTTTTGTAGTCTAGAGCCATTTAGTCTAAGCTAAAGCATAATTACTGTAGGTAACACTATTACTGTAATCAGGCATGATGGTGGTACAGTAGCATCATGGTCTAGTGTGGCTTTTCAGCAGCAGAAACTGGAAAGATTATCATCATGGCAGACATTATACATAGACATTATGCATTTAGGGAAAAAATATACAGCATACACTGATCATTTACAACACTTCCACCATCTCCATATGAATTGAATAACACTGATAATTAATTATATACCAGTGAACTGGTGACAGGATCATGGGCTCCCAAGACTCATTTTTGCCTGTGAGAAGCAAAGGCCAACCGGTCTGGTCCAGTCCCACAGAAAAGCCAATGTAGCAAATATTGCTAAAAAAATAAAAAGAGTTGTCTTTAAAGGAAAGCTATCAGTACACCCAGTGCACCACAGCCTGCTCAGTATGGGACTTAGCAAGCAAAGAGTTCAAGACTGCCGACCCAGCCTCCAGATTCCTCAGATCTCACTCTCACTGGACATCCATTAAATTCACTGGGCAAACAGTTCCGATCCATGGAGGCCCCACCCTGCAACCCACAGCACGCAAAGGACGTGACACTAACTTCCCAGTGCCAGACACCACAGCACACCCTCGGGGGTCTTGTTGAGTTCCAACTAGTCAATAAATTAAATTAAATGATAGGGAAACAAAACACAAAGGAGTGCCTTGAATAAAGAATGTGTTTGGTAATGGCAGGGATAAATCCAATTCTTAAATCTATTTGAAAATCTGTGGTATGACCTGGACGCTGCTGCCACTTTGAAAGAAGTGAGCACATAAGGGCAGGGGTAGCTCAGGAAGTTAAAGCCTTTCTTCTTCTTCTTCTTTTGACTGCTCTCGTTTATTGGTCGCCACAGCGGACCATTTGTCTCCATCTAAGGGGGTTAAGGCCTGTATTACTGATCAGAATGTCAGCCCCAGGCCCAACAAGCTGCCAATCTTTGAGTGCCTTGAGCGAGGCTCTTAACCCTGTCTGCTCCATGGGCACTGTATTATGGCTGACCTGGCCACGATGTTGGCTCTTATTCAAACTTGCTAATAAAGCTTGGATATGCGAAAAGAAGGATTTCACTGATCTTTAAAGTATATTTGATTAAATTAATTTTTTTGTTTTGTTTTCTTTAAATTTGCATTGTGGAATTGAAGAAAATGGCAAAATAAAAATGCGCAAAGACATTGGAGATACTGTAGCTCATAAGGACATTTCACACTGTGGGGATGAATGCGTATTCATTAAACATTTCTTTCCTTCGATTTTTGAATGTTTTAATTAATTCTGAAGTCATTGAAACACTATTTAATTGTATTTCTAGCAGAGAGGCATTGATGTAACTCAGCAAAAAGAAAGATAATCATTTGGGGGGGGTGCAGGGGGGGGATGGGCCTTGAAGCACATTCAAATGCTCTTTTGTTCATTTAATATATTTTTCTTTTCAAACAAGCAAAAATCCTAACATAATTTTTCACACATGGGCAATATATTGGCATGCTTGCACGGCTTTTCATAGCCTTGGGGATCATTCTAGATCCCCAAACAAACACAATACAATAAACACAACAGTCCAGGGTTTTTGACTTGGAGCTGAACATTAATAAATAATTATATGAACACGTTCCTCTTCCAACTGGCTTACAGTTAGGCTCAGGATTTTTCGTGCTCAGGAGCAGTATTGCATTTTCATTGCATTGCATTTCTATCAGTTTCCCACCTTTGATCTTATTTTTTTCTGCTTATTACTACATACAGTACATTATCATGCTTAAACTATACTTTAACATACAGTGTATATGTATATCACGTTATTGTACTTTTTTTTCTCTCATTTTCATATTTATTCATTTGTTTCATACACATTTGTTTTCAGTTATGTAGAACCCTTAAATTATGTTATTTAAGAAACTAACTTTGCCTTGACTCCCTTTGCTTTATCAATACAAAAACCTGCCA
>JAQMYI010000019.1:16659881-16667411 GCA_030014275.1 Clariallabes melas
TACAGGTACATATATCTGATTCATTAACGTTAAATAAGAACGAGTATGAGTGCAGATTCGACAATTAAAGAGCAAAGTCATTTGGTGGAAACTCACATCCAGCTTGAGTTAATTGCATAATTAAGCCTTGGTGTGTTTAAAAGGGTAACGGTTGTCATCTTGAAAGAAAATCTTGTTTACTTCATTTGGCATGAGCCAACTGGTGATTAAAAAGTGAAAAACAATGTCAGTAGCTAATGCAATTTTGGACTTAATTAACGATTAAAAACAAGGTTCCTTTAAGGCAATTATTTTGGCAAAATCGTAGCTATAAATTTGATTGTAAACAACTTTTTCCAGATTAGGAATGCATAGATCGAGGAAAAAAAACAGTTATAACTACTATTTTAAATATAGCTTTCTTTTTCTGTATATGGTTCTAAAAACAAAATGTATAAACTTTTCTGAACAGAAATATGCATGAGACATGATATAGTGTATGCATAATACATAATGAAAGTTTTTTATAATTTTATAATTTTATAGCGCGATGGTTTAGTGGTTAGCACTGTCGCCTTGCATCTCCGGGGTCAGGATCGATTCCCGCCTCTGCATCTGTGTGCAAGGAGTTTGCATGTTCTCCCCCTGCTTGGTGGGTTTCCTCCGGGTACTCTGGTTTGCTCCCACAGTCCAAAGACATGCAGATTAGGCTAATTGGCGTTTCCAAATTGCCTGTAGTGTGTGTGTGAGTGCTCTGCGATGGATTGGCACCCTGTCTAGGGTGTACCCCACCTTGTGCCCTAAGTCTCCTGGTATAGGCTCCAGGTCCCCTCTCAACCCGAATACAGGATAAAGCGGTATAGACGGTGAGTGAGTGTCAATGCTCGTGTGAGCGTTAACCGAAGGTCCTACAATGGTCATAACAATTGGAATAATAACAATGGTCATCACTGGCCTTCACAGTCCCTATCTGGACTACAGAGATACCTAGATGGAAGAGTACTGCTCTCATAGGCAGATTTCTAGATTTACAGAGGCTTGCATTAATACATTATGTTGCACTTTTCCACATATTGTAACACTTAAACCTTAAACTGAAATGTACTTAATTGGGATTTTATGTCATGAATACAGAACCAATGATAGCAGGAAGTCCCAGGTTAAGAGGGAATTCCTAAAAAAACATTTGATTGACCCACAGCTTGGACTCATAGATCTACATTTCAACTGTTCACATGGCAACATTTAGGATTCTTGTCTATTAGTTCTTTTTGTATTTTTTGTATAGAAAGGTTACCTGACAGGTCACTGTGATTAAGAATTTTTAAAAAGCCACAGTCTAATTTTAAATAATATCATACTGTAGGTGGTCCTTATGATTTTAAATACCAAGAGTCATCCCATTGTGAAGTTTAATCTACTGAAAGTATTGACATTTACCGCTAAGTAAACAGTCATTTTCTGCAAATGTGTTGAGTTTCTCTTATAAGCTGAGGAGGCCAAACATCACTGTAAGCCTTTTCAACATGAAGCAGAAGCTAAATAGGGAAAATCATATTGTGACAAGTTTCATTTAAAAAGTATCATTTGAAGGGAATATTATATGGCCTGTAATTGAATAAAACAGTTTGGAGTCTCTACACAGAGTAAAGAAAACTGGATTTGTTGGGAAACCATTCTCACTGCACACATATACAGTATATTACATTTGCCTCTTATATCATTCAGAAACAGACTGACCCTAAAGTTTGTAAAGTTACCTATCAGCTATAAAATGAACCGCACATGTTAACAACATTAATACATTAACATAGATTATCAATTATATACCAGTTTACTGGTGACAGGATCATGGGCACCCAAGAAAAAAAAAGAAAAAAAAGATTGCACCACAGGCGAACAGCCCAATACATGTCGATCCGGCCTCCAAACTCCCCAGATCTCAATCCAATCGAGGACCAATAGGATGCTCCAGACAAACAAGTTCCATCCACGTGGACGCCACCCAGCAACTCAAAGCTCCCAAAGGATCCACTGCCAACGTCCTGGTGTCAGAAACCACAGGACAACCGAGAGGTCTTGTGGCATCATTCCCTGAGGGACCAGAGGGGAAACTTCACAATGTTGTTGTTGATGGTCTTTCGGCTGCTCCCGGCAAGGGGTCGCCACAGCGGACTATCCAGTCCGCACAACAACTTGGCACAGGTTTTACGCCGGATGCCCTTCCTGACGCAACCCTCCCATTTTATCCGGGCTTGGAACCGGCACTGCATCCAGTGGCTGGGGTTTGGGAACTGGCTGGGAATCGAACCCGGGCCTTCCGCATGGCAGGCGAAACACCTACCACTGAGCCACCAGTGCCCTAGAGGGGAAACTTCACAATACCCGCCATAATGTTATAACTGATCGTATATAGTAGTTGGTATTGAGCTGCCTCGGCTACATTACATACAGTAAGTGCATTAATAACTAGACAATGATTGCTGTTAGATCCTCAATTAAAGATTTCATGGTGTTCCTGACAACACAGTTACACCAGATGTGTATTCATTTCCTTAACAATCAGTCCACCAAAGAATAAATTACCAATCACAATGTCCAATTTAAAATGATATATTTGACAGATTTATATATTAGATCTATAATAGACACTGTACAATGAATGCATTTGAAGGTTATAATATATAAATCTCCAAAGACCTAGTTTGGCAAAAGTAATCAAGCATTAAGTCTCACTA
Source organism: Clariallabes melas (assembly GCA_030014275.1). Lineage (NCBI taxonomy): Eukaryota > Metazoa > Chordata > Actinopteri > Siluriformes > Clariidae > Clariallabes > Clariallabes melas. Next base: position 16,662,599 of record JAQMYI010000019.1, read on the forward strand.
TTTACAGTAAATGTGTAAAATAAATAGCAATATTTTTGGCTAGTTATTAGAGCCATAAAACGTGTTATTGTTCTCTCTTCTTCTTACTGTACAAATCAAATGCATCTACCTCAATCAGGACTCATTGCCCTATAGACATTATTTAAACAATTGATAATTTTTTCCTGCTCCAGTTAAGGGGTTGTTACCACAAAAGATTATTCAATCCACACATTTGATTTTAGGACAGGTTATGTGCCACGTGCCCTTAATGAAGCAGCACTACCATTTGTACCAGTTTGCTCTGAAACCCCAGTGGCTGGATGAGGGGCACTGACTGGAAAGTAAACCTGGGCCTTCTGCCTGGCAGATGAGAAGCTTTCCCTTGAGCTGCTGATGCCATTAGTTAAATTGCTCAAAGTCATGACAATGGTATATACAACAATCAGCCATACAATTAAAACATTATAACCAGCTAGGTTCTGGGTTCCCCTTGTGAAACCAGGGTAGCTCTGGCTTATTGGGACATAGCTCCATATGGATGTTGCATTGGCTTTTCTGTGGGATCGGACTGGAATGGCTGGCCTTTGGTCCCTGCATGCATGGAAGAGCCGTGGGTGCCAATGATCTGGTCAGAAGTTTGCGGGGGTATAGTTGGTGATCAGTGTTAGTGAGTTCACCTGTCTGTGCTCAGTGGCAAGTTTCATTATAAAAAGCTTTTGGATAAAATCATAGTTGTATGCTCGAGCTACCTTCAAGAAGAACTATTTTTAGAAGAATGCATTAACCATAAAATGTGGGAGTGGTGGCTTAGGTGGCAAAAGCTCTAGGTTATTGATCTGGGTTCAAACCCTGCCATCAGTGTGTTGTCACACCATATACTGAGAGATTGTATTTTTGTTAAATGTTAATGTTTAAAATATTATAAAACTACACAAAGCGTTCCAATAAAATCTGTAAAGTATGAATTAAGTATTGTGTATGAATGTCCACATACATGAGGGGTTGGAGGGGGAAGAACTCAATTATATTTTAAACTTATTAATTTAATATGAAAGAACAAACTTTTTTTTTTTATCTAGGGTGATGAGTAGAATTTGCTACAGGGCATTTTTTTCATTAAAAGTTAAAGGTACAAAAAGATTGAGAAAGAAAAATAGTTTTAAGAATTTGAAAAGTTATTTTACAGAAGTGCACACAAGTGAATCAAGAGTTTATTTAAAAATTTCCTTAAATTAAAAAAAGCAGCATTAAGTTGACTGACACCATAAGTGTAGACACTATTCATGACAGCTGAGAGATAATTCATAATTAATAACAAATCACACTTTAGGATGACTTTTGCTGTTTTTTGCTTTTAACAAATCCACTTATTGTATTCATTGCTATCCGTCGTAGGGTAATTTGGGTAAATTTACCTGGCAAACTAGCGAATAACCTCATTAAAATAAGCTTAATTCAAAAATATTGATGAAATGGTTTCCCAGTCAATAAAATACATTTCACAGCAGGTAAAATTTAATTAACCAAGAACCCCAGTAGCAGAAGTTCATAAATTCAGTCTTTAAATGAGAAAAAATAATAGCTTTATATAAACAAATCTAGCTAGTTAGTATGTGTGTTTTTGTTCTAATGTGTTTCTTGGGTATATACTTTAGCTCTGGATGTTCCTCACCAAACCATAATCTGGAGAAACATAATATCTATGCAGCAGTTGATTTGAACAGAGAACAGTGGAGGACGTAATGACCTCATCCATCTCTCTCTCTCTGTCTCTCTCTCTCCCTCTCTCTCTCTCTCTGTGCAACTTCAGCTGGCACATCACTGCACTGAAATGACATTACTGTCTTTATTTCCACTACAGGGTCTCAGGAGCAGAAGCGTCAGATGATCAATTCGAAACTTTCTTAGTTGGAGGGTTTAATTACGTCTCACGTTCCACGCCAGCATCTGGCAACTCTTTGAGCTCCTGCGCTCCTCAGGCATAAATTAATTGATGCCCAACATGATGGAGATCCCCTGTCATTAGCTTTTCCCCCCACAATGCAACGTTGCTCCGAACTCTGGTGTCAGGATGTCAGTTGGAGCATTTAGCAGCCTAAGGTTTTCCAAGTGTATCTTTATTGTGAGTGATGTCAATAGTGCTTGGCATTTACGCTGTCAATTTTAACTAAAGTTAATCATCTATTGATAAGACTCTAATGTATAGAATAAGCACTCAAACTCAGAAAGAACATTTTAGACATGTACACTTGAAATACATTGGGGTAGCATTGAACAAGTATTCCATACACACAATCCCCAAACAATCTTGCAAATACAGTGGTACCTTAGTATAAGAAATCTCACAAATTTCCAGCGTAAGAACTGAAATTCACTGAAAGGCGCATTTTTCGGTGTACAACCGAACAAACCAAGCCAAACTAAACGCTGGTTAAGTTGTGTGGACATCCGGGAGTTGTTCAAAACTTGTTTGCATGAGCAGAAAGCTCAAAGCAAAGCAGGTTTTTGTGGGGTTTTTTTGTTAGTTTTTTTGCATTTTGTGCAAGATTTAGTGAAGATCATGGATCCTAAGAATCTTAGCAGAAACGGTAGCAAGAAGAAAAGGGAGACACTTTCAGTTTCGTTTTTAAAGCAACCAGTGCCAAGAGGAATCATAAATTAAGGTTAAGTGAGGTTAAATGCCTACCTATTTCATATTTTACTTTAATTAAATGCCTTTTCTAAATGTTTTTATATGCATTTTATATGAAAACATATGATTATAATGTTGGAAATTGGTAATATTGGTAATATTATTGGGTGGCTGGAACGGATTATCTGCATTTACATTATTTCCTATCAGAAAATGCATTTCACAATCCACCATAATCACATTTCACCATAATTACTCGCCAGCACTAAATTATTTTGTACCACTGTACAACTTTAACAACTAAGCCAATGTCCTGAGCTGCAGTAAGAGTTCTGCACAATTGGGTGGTCGGCTAACATCATGTTATCGACAAATTATATTGCTCAAGTCTAGACCTGACCAGTTGATGACACCAGATCATAACACTCATCATACAGTAAGTTCTGATTTTATTAGTACAATATCAACTGTATGTACAGTAAAGCTCACTGTAGCATAGAATGTAAATGACAAACTGAAAGGTAATAGTATTAAGATGAGCATCATTTGTTTTCTTTTGCACAAGAAAAGGGTTTTCAGCAAGACCTGATGCTAAATTCTTTCTAGCTATGACATCCTCAAAAAAAGAAAAAAAGAAAGAAAGAAAGAACTGGAAGGCTCCTCAGTGTTCCTCAGGAGAGATATTTCCCTAGTAGTGTAGCCCTAGGATGTGTAATAAGCAGGCCCCTTTAAAGGCACGAGTGTTTCCCAGCCAGAAGCATAGGTCCAGCTATAACATCTGCTGGTGTTTTTTAAGCTTTGGCATATGCTGACAGCAAGCCATTAAAAAAAAAAAAAAAAAAGCGAGACAGATGCTGAATGAATTATGCTGAAAAGAAGAAGAAAAGCTGTGTACTTTAATGCCTTTAAAAGAGTCAAAGCAGAGTCAAGATTAAAGTTTTATGATTTTATCCAAGAAAAAGGGACCTTGTAGGGAGTGTTCGAGTGTTCAGGCAATGGCTAAATGATAGAAATGTGCTCCTAATACCCAAGTGAATACTCTCAGTGCTTTATCAAGGCAGCAAGTAAAGTGGTGATTAAAAATGGACCATGAAGCAAGCACACACAGAGATATTCACAAGCGTGAAGCAGTAAAGAGAGTATGCAGAGAAGTTATCACATGGGAGAGCACTTCATATCTGCAAGCACTGAACACTAAGACACAGTTTCTTTCTGTCTAATGGCTGGCGTATATAGTTGATTGAAGCAAACTAGCCATGTGCTAAGGTCTTGTTGCGTTGTTGACACCATTTTGGTGAGCCTAGAGCCTATGACAGGGGACAAAGCGAGATACACTGTGGACAGGATGCTAATCGCATGACACACACATACACACTCTTTCACACACACACTATGGGCAATTTAGGAACTCCATGGACACAGACCCGAGGTGGGAATTGAACTTGGACCCTGGAAGTACAAGGCAACTGTGCTAACCACCATACCACCTCATGTGTGTGCACTAAGTGAAATAAGTCAATTTTTGTTTTTGTTTTTCAATCCTATCCAATTCCACCCATCCCAAAGGGGTTCCCACACCAAGGCTGCCACCACAAGTCAGGGACGGTCCAAGACTATCATGTGTCACCCCCGAACCCGTGACACTGTAGCTTTTCAAACTGATTGCCGCTATCTGCTCCTTGCACTTGCGTGAGCTCACAGACGCCCACGACTGGTTGTAAAATCATGATTGATGTAAGAGCGCTAAGTGCCTCTCATCCCACCCTTGCTGAGAGAGCTCGGCCAATCAGCTCTCTCCAGGCTCTCGGCTGCGAGAGGCTACAGCATCACCCACGAATTGCACTAACAATCTCCGATAAATGTTCAATTCTGGATAAAAATTGGTTGATATATATTATACTTTACCTTCCTGATCTTTCAACAGAACTGAGAAAGCTTTAATCCTAAACATTGTTTTAACGAACTTTAATAAACATGTTGGATACTACAATTGTGATAGGAATACATGCATGTTTTTACTATAAATAAAAGTTACAGTGGGGCAAAAAAGGATGTAATCAGCCACCAATTGTGCAAGTTCTTCCACTTAAAAAGATGAGAGAGGATTTTTAAAGAATTTATTTGCAAAATATGGTGGAAAATAAGTATTTGGTCAATAACAAAATTTCATCTCAATACTTTGTTATATACCCTTTGTTG
>JAQMYI010000019.1:16682153-16696627 GCA_030014275.1 Clariallabes melas
AGTTGTTGAACTATGTTGGTAACGACGGAACTTGCGACCATAGTTGGCTAACGATGCTTTTGGGAAACGCACCCCAGAATATAAATAAAGCATATAAATCATTAGTGATTTACTAGTGATTAGGATACGGGTGATGCTGAATGCTGGAACAGACGAGAGGGAACTGAGGCTGCTGCTTAGGTTGTACATAAATAACCAATTGTTTAATTGTGTCTTTATGCACCTTGCAGCAGTAAAACATTTTCCCCATTTCCCCCATGAATATTAACATACTTACAGTATGTGCAACATTCTGCTTGATTTTCTTTCTTTTTTTTTTCCCAGGAAGAAATAAAAATCCTATTATATTTCAAGAGCTATCATCTTGTACTTTGGTAAGCTCCTTAAAACAAAACACCTTCTTTTTCTTCCAAGTAAACATGAAAGCCTGCGTGTCTTAAACGCCACAGAGTCTGCACTTCTTCTGGTAAACGTGATTACACTTACAGCATGTCTTCCTTTTTTTCTCTCTCTCTCTTTTTTTCATACTAAGCTTTTTTCTTTTTTTTCTTTCTTTTTTTCATGCCAAAGCGAGCTCCTAACTGCTGGCGTATTTATTTAGGCGACACACCGCAGAGATTTTCAGGAGTAATTCCTTGTGTGGTTTAAGAAGTGTATTCAAGCTTAAAATTAAATCTGCACTCCTCACTCCTCACTCCTGCCTGTCTGTAGTGACAGATGGGTTTTGCTAAACCTCTGTAGTTAGTAAATGCTTTCAGGAAGAATTTATCCTGCACTCAATACTGATTGCTCATGAATATTTGTATGTATCTGTAATATCTATACAATTACAATAAAATGCCTATGGTATATCAGTTTTTTTTTAGTTGCTGTTGTAATATATATATATTTTTTCAGTATAAACAGTGATGATGGAAATAGAGAAAGAATGTTTTTTCGTGCTGTAAAGAAAGACACAAAGGGTACAGAACAGACACTAACATCTGATTTAGAAAGGCTTGCTATTTCAGGACTTTAATTTCACCATGTTACTTTCAAAAATTGTGCAAATAGTCTCCAAAATGCAATTTTCAGTTAAACAATCAACCGATAAAGCTCAGTAGTTATTAGAAAAAAAGGAATAGAAAAAAAACACTATACTTAAAAAACATTATTTGGAGAAAATGTTGTTTTGGGCCAAGAAAATCTAATATCTAATATGAGAAAATGTAATGTGTTATTACAAGAAAAATATTGAGATTTACTTTAAAAAGCATTATCCCAGCAGGAGCCCTAATGTTGGGTGAACGTTTCAATATAGTTGTATTAGATGTTGTGATGACCTTCAATGCCTGTGAGTTTTACTACGAGGTAAATACTGTACTGTACTGCAACATAGTGTTTGCACTGCATTCAAACTGCATCATATCCGCTTTTCCAGAACAGATCTGAGATCTTAAGCAATATTTTTCTACATTTGGCTGCTTTCCAACTAATTATCTCAGTAAATTACTGTTTTCTTTTTAGTATTTTTCTTGCACTTATTTTTATGTTCCTACATTTACTAGCGTCAACCTAGTCCCCTGTGTCCCTTAGTTGTCCAGCTATAATCAGACATTTCCTCATCAACCTCTCTGTCTACTGGAATAACTACAGATTGTCACTGAAAACTGTTCACATATGAAGTGACTACATGTTGGAAATGTAAAAGCAACAACTTTGTCTTGTTTCTTCCTGCATGTGTCTTATTAGGTTTATCCAGTCACTTCAGTTCAAACAGTTCAATTAAAAATCTGGTTTAAAGCTTAAAGTTGTTTCGCGGGATTATCACATATTATTCCACACTTTACTATATTTTTTATGCAAAATAATCATATGACCAAGTTTGACCCTAATGGCTTTCCATAATTGCAGCACGGTTACCAAGCTGTGTGTGATTTTGCGTGGATTATGAGATGACTGAGGAAACATTATCAGGTGTCCTGAAAAGTTTCATTATAAAAAGATAGAAGTTTGGACAAAACCAAAGTTGTGTGCTTAAGCTTCCTTCAAAAGGAAATATTTTTACAAATATATATTAAATGTAAGATGTTGGAGTGGTGGCTCAGGTGGCTAAGACTCTAGGTTGTTGATTTGAGAGTCTGAGGATCTGGGGTTTGAGCCCTGTGGTTTATGGGTTGCCACATCCATACCACCCAGCCACTGCCTGCAGTGTTGGTCCCATTTTTTTGAGAATTGTAATTTAACATTTGTTAAACTTTAATGTTTGAGATATTATAAAACTGCATAATCTGTTTCCTCTAACCAGTTTGTCATGTATTTCTTTATTCCAACATTGCATGTTTATAACACAAATAAATCAAAATATTTTAAAATTATGATTAATCATGATCATTGACAGACTATGATTGTGATTAACTAGTCATAACATTTGAAATGAATTGACGGCATTAGTTTTAATGCAACAGAATTAAGACTGAGATTAGAATTAACATTTTATTGTTACAAGAAAAGATCACATTAGTATGTGTTTGATTATAGTTTTGTTATTGCAAGAATAATATTGTGTGAACACAATGCGTTATTAAGATTGGGGGAAAATTACCAGCATGAAAATTAAAGAATTAACCAAATTTCACTTGATACTTGTATTGAACTAAAATGAGATACAATGAAATACTGACTTATTGATAATTAATGCAGGAATTTCAGAATCTTTTAATATAATTACTGCTTACAGTAGGCATACAAACCCCCTGTCTCATGAATTAAGAATTAAAATTTTGCCAGAATTTTTTTTTTCTTTTTTTTACATATTTGTTGTGTTGTTTTTTTTTAATGCAAGATTTAGTGAAGGCGTAGCGCTATGGGTCCCAAGAATGTTAGCAAGGACGGTAGAAAGATGAAAACAGTGCCACGTTCAATTAAGTTTTTAAGTCAGCCGGTGTCTAGAGGAATCATAAATTATGGTTAAATGCGGTTTAATGACTATTTATTTCATATTTCACTTCATTTGAATGTCTTTTCTAAATGTTTTCATTTTTAATATGCAAACAATATATTAAACATATTATCTGCATTTACATTATTTCCTATGGGAAAGTGCATTTTGCAATATGAAATTTTCACCCTAAGAACTCGCCTCTGAAACAGATTAAATGCCATGGGACCACACAGATTGTTTCATCTGGACAAAATAGAAAGAAAAAAGATTTTCATTGTGGTCTATGTGTGAAGTACAGTATGTAAGGTTTTGGTGTAAAATTCGGCAATCATCTGCTGTTTTATTCCGCTCTGCCTAGCACAGTAGCTCAGGTATGATCAAAAAGAAATGATAAATAGCTTTCAGTCCACAGTTTAAACATGTAATCAGTTTCCTGCCCCAGTTCCTGTCTCATGAGACTCTGCACCTGTTGTGGGTCAGTGAGGAGAGGATAATCATCTAACAAGAGAGAAGCTTGTGTGAGTGTGTGTGTAGGTGTGTGTTCAAAGTCTCCTTTTGTATGAATATGAATAGATAGGAGTGATGTTAGTAAAATGGAAAGAGTGAGGGAGAGACAGGAGGAGTGTTAGTGCAGAGAAGCGATTAAGAAAGCTGAGCGATAGAGTGCAGATGAATGAACCCTGACACTCCCTCACCTCTGATGTATAGCTCATTACCTCACAGGAATTAAACTCGCATTTCTCTGGCAACAAACATAAATTATGAGCCTTTCTATAACAATGAAGGTTGTGTCTCATTTCACATCTAATGACTAAAGGTGTTTCCTTTTATTCAAGTCATAAAGCAGATGGCCTTAAATGAATGCCACACAAGCTTTGTCCCTTTGGAAAGTAGGAAACTAATCAACAACAGCTGGGTGTGCGATGTACTGTAGACCCAAGCGAAGTTACTGTTAACGTGGTAAAGTTGCCAAATCAAATTGTCAACGCTTACATTTAAATTTTTTAATGAACAACGCGTATGTTAAATTTTTTAAGGTGGTATCAAAAAGTTTGGAGACTAGTTTTTAGCCCACAACACATGGTTAAGAAAGGCTGCATGTACAGTCACAGGGATCACCGACCTTTTTCGACATTTGTGGCATTATGCATCGAGAATTTGTCCCCAGGGACCAGACCATCAATAGTGAATTCTACTGCAAGGTTTCAAGGCATCTGTAGGAGGCTGTACAGCGAAAATCTGAGCTTTTAAACAGAGCAAATCTTAAAACTTTTTGATAACCCTTGTATATACAGTATAGACAAGACAATTTATATAACAATTAATAAAGAATAGTACAGTATATTGAGAAACATACAGTACTGTGCAAAAGTGTTGAACCACCCTTCATTATGTCATATTAAATTAAATTAAATGATGTAGATTAAATTAAAGAAATGAGGACCCATTTTTTTTACTGTGACAGGCAAAATGCCGAAAGATAAAAAAAAAAAAAAAATTTTAATTGGTTGTTTATGTAACAACCTCAGCAGCAACCTCATTTCCCCTCTCATCTGTTCCAACCACTCAGCATTCAGCATTATACGTATACTACTTAATAACTACTAATCACCAGCCTGATCATTTGTCATCTCCTGCACCTGTTTCTCCATGATTCATGCCTTAAATTAGACGTTTTTTTAATGCTTGAATGGTCCATAGATCATTGTGTGGCTTAACAAACAAGAAACATTCCTCTGAAACTGGTCAAGTAGAGGGTCTGGCTTGAAAATATAGCTTCATTAAACTCTCTTTTTTTAACTGAATAACTTCAGATTGTCATTGAAAACCGGAGATTCCTCACATCTGAAACGACTCCATTTTGGAAAATTAAAAACAACAATTTAAAAAATATATATTATTTTGCTCTTCGCTGCATCTGTCTTATCGGGTTCAACCAGTCATTTGGCAATTCAGTGTCAAACGCCCCAGCCTGGTTTTGGAGTGTGACCAGATGTTCTGTTGTGTATATGAGTGGGTTGTGATAGTTGCTGATTAATCCAAAGCTCTGAGTAAAATTGCCAGGCAGCATATATACGATAAACATTTCTAATTTTTATCATTCGATTACTGATGCAGGAATTGATGTAAAAAAATAAATAAAAAAAAACATGAATCAGCAACAAATACTGAACTTACATTAAAAGTTTTAAAATATTTATTTATATAAGCAAACTTAACATGTAGACCAAAGCCAGGGTGTTGGTAGTCACACACACACACACACTCATCCTTTAGAATCAACAGGAATGTCAGACACCCACTATACAGGCTCACACACTAAGAAGATTCATGTCGGGAGCTTCAGTTGTTGCTCGTGTCAAACTTTATAATATGAAAAGTTTGATGTAAGCCACAACTGAAGCTCCCAACCTGAAAAATGTTAGCAAAAAAACCTAAGCAAAGTGACTGATGAATGTGAGCAAAGTGACTTTGACTCTGACAGGCTTGTTGATGCAGAATGGGTGCTTGTTAATGGTCATACAGTATTGGTTGGCGAAGACAGGAAGGAAAACATACTGTCACTAAGCACTCTCTATAAACATGGTGAGCAGAAAAGCATCTCAGAAATCATGACGCATGAAATCTTGAGATGGATTGGCTAAAAAAGCAGAAGATGCTTGGGGTTCCACAGAACAGAAATCTGAGATTGGTTAAAGAAACTTGAGTCTCAAATTCAACACATTTGAATCCAATCTGTTTCTTCTGTTGACAATTAGCTAAAAAGCATAATGCTCTTTTTTTTTTTAGACAGAACAGATACAAGTCTCAAATGGGTTATTTCCCTACTCCCTGCCCTGGCCTTTATACAACAGTTAGTTATGATCAAGTAATTTAATTGGACAAGAGGGATTTCATGAGTGCTGACATGTAGAGCAAATTACAGTAGATATTCTAATAAATATTAACCCTAGTTCACTAGCTTAAGTCATAGTTCACTAGCTTTCCATGTAATGTTATTTGAGATTCAACCCCAGAACCCTGGGTGTTAGCTGATATTGTAAACCTGAATAAGTGGAAATAATAAGTGGAAGTAAATTTCATAGATTTCTCAGAAATGTCTACTACCTCCATACTACCAGTAAGAATTTAAAACTATACTTTCACCCCGTTAATTACACTAACTGTCTGTCGTCAGCTCTGGCACTCTCAGATAGTTACTGTAGATCCTCTCGAATTGGAATCTGTTGGTAATAAATGGCATCTGTAGAATCACAAAATACTCTACCTGGCCAAAAATGAAAAAAGTCACCATTTCTGAAAAGTCACATTATTGGGCTGCATAAAGCAAAGAAAACAACTAAGATGTGAAATTATTAAAACACAGTTAAGAATGCTTCAACATGTTATCAAAATCTGTAAGGATAGTGCTGAACCGTCAACTTTGTGGAACCAAAGTGGCCAGAAAAAAAAAATCATGAATAGGCATCATTTAAACACTTGGTGAAGTTGCATGGTTAAAAATCAACAGTAAAACCCATAAGTATGTTTAATAGTAAAAGTAAGACAATTTCCTTAAACACACAATGTGATAAGAACTCACAGGATTGGCCCTAAACAGCTGTGAGGACAAAAAAACTGCTGGTGAGACTAATCACGGAAAAGGCTTCATTTTAATAGGTAGCATAAAGATTGGACTTTGGAGCAATGGAACATGGTCATGAGGTCTGAGGAGTCCAGATTGACTTTATTCCATAGAGTATTCCTCTGAGAGCATGAGGAATAATTTTACACATGAACCGGGCACCACACTGTTTACTGTAATCAAAGTTAAAGGTGACTGAATGAAATCTTGTGTGTGTGTGTGTGCAACATTTATTTTTTTTGGCCATGTAGTGTACTAAAGCAATATGACACTTGAGGTGTGCTGATATTCAGTACAACAGTACTCTCTCTTGTGTGACACTGCTTAATTATCTTATACTTGTAGCATTCTAAATTCCTATTTCCTTCATTGTTTAATTCTGTAAGTGAAATTGCCAGATACTGTATCCCTATTTCACTTACACACACACAGTTCCACATGCTAGCACAGCACAACAATCGCCTTCTTGCTTCTGAATCAAAATGGGCACACAAGATCCATTTCACTGCTTATAAAAGCGGTTTGGACGCCATTAATAAAGACTAAGACAGGAAATACAATGTAGGCAACTTTGCAATTCAACAGCACACAGGTCATAAATTTTAGCACCAAGGGGTCAGATATGACTCTTGCACCAAACTATAACTATGTGGATTAATCATAGATGTATTGCACAAATGCCTCTGGCAGACCAAACAGTACAGTACCTCTCAGCTCACAACAGCTTAAAGTGCTGCTGCTGGAAAAAGAGCTTTTAAAAAATTAATGTAGCTGTAAATACATTGTGGGAGTCATTAATACATAACAGCTTTTATCATTGTCATTAATTAGACATGTTTAACTGTACTGTTAAATCAGTCAAGTTCGTATAAAACATTCATGTTTATGGCTTGGGCTTGTTTTCAGATGTTTTTGTACAGTATGAATTATTGGATTTAGTTTATTATTATTATTATTATTATTATTATTATTACAAGGCACCACCTTTTATATGCACAAACAGGTAAAGTAATATGTAAAGTAATGAGAGTTTATTGTATTCTTTGGTTTTACACTATATAAATGTCCTGGCTCATTGCAAATCAGCAGAAAAACTAATGCTTTTACATTACAGCATTTCACAGACAACTTTATCCAGAGCAACTTACATTTTTATGTATATTCTCTATACATCTGAGGAGTTGAGGGTTAAGTACCTTGTTCAAGCAACACCAGTGGCAACTTGGTGGTGGTGGAGTTTAAACCAGGGGACCTACCAATCACTAGTCCAATGACTTATATTGAGCTACCCCTCCGCTAATATTCGCTTAATTAGATAAGTAGACTAGCAGAAACTTATTATAAAGTGGATTATAAAGTGGATATTATAGTGGATATTATAAATATTAAAGTGGATATTATAAGGTGATCTTATCAGGCTTAAAATGTCTTTCACTATTGAGCGTTGTACCATTTCTTAGTTAAACCAATGTATCTAAATGAAACTCTCTAGCTTGAATTTCGAAACGTCCGCATCTGAAAACAGATTATTTTCAGATAATAAATCTAATGACATGATTTATATCATTCACTCGCATCGCCTCACTGCATCACTTCCTATGTCTACCATGAACTACAACTTCCAAAGCTTCAACCCCCCCTTCACATGACTGAGCACTCACCTGTTGTAAATTATCTCAGCTCATTTGTATAGGTTACATTTACATTACCATTAGATGCAATTCTAATTTTAAACCCTAATGTGACACATCTTTTCAGATCGGATCTGAGTCACTTTCAAATCTGGCTTTTATTTCTTCTTCTGGACCTCAACAAATGTAGCCGACCAACTGCTTGCCGAAAATGTGTTCACACAAATATGATAAGTTTTAACTCAAATGACATGAGCAAACACCCATTGATGTGTGCATGCTTGCAGTTTCAGAAGACAGATGCGTCCACATTAGAGTCAGAAAAAAGTCACTTGTAATAATTAATGTTAATCGTCATGACGTTGTACCAAAGAAAAATTGGAAATGAACAACATAGCTTGTGGTGGGAAAGTAGCCATAGAGAATGAGCAATGAGCATGGAGCATTGCTTGTCAGGTTGTGGTCTCCTCTTCTTGAAAAACAAATCAAAATAAGAAAAAAAAAAGATGCATGCACAACATGCTTTTGCCCATGATATCCTGTTTGCCTATTGCTTGTTTTCATTAAATACTAATCTGCATCATACTTTTCTTTCAACATAAAGTTACTATTGATCAGGAAAGACATGAATGGCATCTACAGTACATGTGAGTTGGCCAGGAATAACCAATTATGAAAAGATAAACCTGGCTGAAACCCAGTGCAACCTGCACTTCTTATACAGACCCAACACACATACACACAAATTAGAACCAATACACTGATGTCCCTAATCTCTCATCTGTACTGCCCAGATGGTCATAATCTAATGTGTGTTTGGCCTGCAGGCCAGGTGAAATTAAACCAAAGACCTTTAAAATGAATTACCTATAGTTCAGGGCCATTCCTCCACTCCTACCACAGACATGCCTGCCAGTCCAGGAGCACACACTTCATGTCACTCACTGTTACATCCAAAATTGAATAACTAAGAGCCCTTTGAATTATTGATTAGCCTTTTCATCTGGTTTAATTATTATTTCCAGACACACAGGCAATCTGACACCATGCCAGTGGCATGCTTTAGGAGAAGGCTAACACTAACAAGGCAAAAAAAAAAAAAAAAAGTTTGGCTCATACACTTATGTTGACTTCATATTCAGCTCTAGAAAAAAAACTTCATACTAAAGTTCAAGTATATACAGGAAAAGTATATGTTGTATAAGTCTTACCAGCATACAGTACATTTTCAAAATGTGGTGACAATGCTATGGACATTGGGAAAATGTTGGCTTTTGAAAGTTGACAATTTGACACGTTTACAGCATTTAGCAGATACCATTATCCAGAGCAACTAACTTTTTTTTCTCATTATATATCTAAGCATTTGAGGGTTAAGGATTTTTCTCAAGGGCTCAACGGTGGCAACATAGTGGTGTTAGGGTTTGAACCCAGTACCACAAGTTACCCGTGCCCCATAATAAAATGACATTGGACCCATGCTTTCTTTGGTAATTTTTTTTTATATCACCACCTCCCTGAGATCAAACCTACCCTTTCTTTGCTTGGTTTTTCCTTTTTTTTCCTGACCACACCCACTTCCTATTTGCTTTGGGTTTAGACTAAGCATTCCGGTCTTGTTTATATGGCCGTGCTCCTGGATCTCTGTAGTTGTCTACACCTGTAAGTTTTGGTGACTTTATGGTTTTATCATGGCATGTTGATCATGTTCTTGTCTACTTATATTGTGCCAATTTCTACCAGCCAGTGTAGAGTATCCTATAAACTTTTGTGTTTTTTCTAGACGCTGATAGTAACTGTAGCAATGTACTGGTGTAATAAACATATAGAAAACACAGACAAGCAGAGTGAAAAGTACCAATGCTGTCAGTCCTATGAGAATGCCACTTGTTCAACCAAGTTAGTGGACAGGTAACTTTTGTATCATTAGCATTCCTGCACACAAGTGTGACGGCAGGCCCAGAGTCAGTGCCTCTTACTATCTGCCACCCTCGCACTCAACAAAGCAGAGGAACACCCAGCATGTATTCAGCACCATGGTCAGCTCCACCTCATGCCTACTCACTGTGGCTGAAAGCAGTACAGCACCTACAGTACAGTAGCTTCCTGGTGTCTACAGCATCCATAAAAGGGACCAACCAACATTAGAGGAGTGAGTAGAATGGGCTGGATGTGATACTCATAGTCCTACTTCTCTGCACTCTCTTTTGCAGAACTGAAGAAGCTTTCAATTTGGGACACTGCTGGGAAGGGACTGCTCCTCAGCCTTGCTGCCTCCTCCTGCCTGCCCAAGACTACCTGCTGCTACTTTTGGAGGCCTCCAAGCTACAGTACCTTCTAGACACCTCCTCGATGATTTCCCCTAGCCTGCAAATTTTCTTTTGAGTTTTATAAATAAAAAAGCACTTCTTTCCTTGGTGTTCTTCCTGCCCCTGCTAAATGCTTTACAAGAAGTCACTTTAAATTTTCATCCACATGAGCGTACCTTATCAAAATATACTGCAGAACAGTCTAATATTTGTTTTCTGTATGGTTTACAGTTTACTGTAGAGTCTGGTGTATGCATTTATAGTATTTATTGACTTTAAAATGTTTGTCACTATGTCTAAAATTGTGTCATGTCCGTTGGATCAGTCTGTTATGAAAGGAATGCCAACAAAGCCTACTTAAACCTGAAGCTTAAGAATTTCTTCTTCTTTTTTTCATTTCTGCATGCAAAAGAACCAAAGGCAACAAAAAGGTCTCCTTAAATGCATTCAGAGTTCACTGACATATTGTTCCATTAACTCTGAATACCTAACATAATTCCTTTTGTTTCTCTGGTGCCTTTCTCACACTTCGCACTGATGGCCGAGATAAGCTTTCCATGCTTCAGTGTTTTCTGCCTGCTATTTATGCATGAAACCTCTTCTGAATTTCAACAGCTGAGATATTTCAGAAACCTCTGTACACTCTGTTCAAGAAGAAGTATGAAATTGCAAGCCCTGGACCTGGACCTGCCCTTGTAACTATGCAGTGAAAAAAAAAAGAATGAAATTGCATACTGGTGGGCAAAAACAATGCAAGTAAGGACCATTATGTTTGCTCTTTTATAACGATCTCTGTGCTGTACCTGATTTTGGACAGATCCTAGATAAAATCTAAAGCATCTCTTCTATCCATAGAGAGTGGGAGAAGTGCACTCTGAGAGTGCAATGAGAGGCGGAGTAGTTTTATTAGGATCATGTAACACTCTCTGGCAGATTAATGCCTTCAGCATTCAGCCCAAAATCACGCAGCGGCGAAGTCAGGAATCTCTGACATCTGTAGATGTAGAACATTGATGTAATTGGTAAATATTTGACAGTCCTTCAAGCCTTTTGCAAAAGGGCTTTTGCAATGTTTAAAATGAAATTCTTATTCCTTGAAAAGAATCGATTATTATTTTGTAAATCAATCAAGACTAGATATGCTTTTATGCCTAATATTTAGCAAATTTAAATCTGTGCCTTAGAGCCTGGCTTATATCTGGACTGACTTATGGTGATGTTACAAAAAATTTAAATACCACCAAATTCATACACCATGTATTCATTCATTTAACACAAATGCCATAAGCGATACAAAATCATACATCCTGATGGAGAACAAAACAAAGCACTGTTATGTCAGTGTGATAATGGAGTTTTTAACAGATCCTCCAGTCAAAGCTAAAAAGCAACCCAACAGGATAATAAGTTAAATATTTATGGAAATATTTAAGAGGTAATCAACTATTAATGAATCACACATTTATTTCCACCTCCTTACCACCTTTATAATAAAATAGTTCACAGCTGAAGCTGTGAAATGTCTTTAAGACCACAAACTGATTAAAGTGCAAAAATAAAGGTGGGAGGTGAAAATTAAAAAAGAGAGTAGAGGTTTTACTACTTTAGCAAACTCTAAAGTAAACTTGCTTGTTTATGGTAGTTAGGTTTGACCCTCTGTACATTTCACAAGTCTACAGTACTGTGTTTTGCGCCACCCCTCAGTTTTTCATGTTAATTTAAATTAATTGATGTACTGTAGGTTTTACTGTGAAAGGGTGCAAAGTCCCTAAAAATAAAATAAAAATTGGTTGTTTATGTAACAATCTTAGCAGCAACCTCATTTCCCCTCTTGTCTGTTCCAACCCCTTAGCATTCAGCATCACCAGTATACTAATCACCGGCCTCATCATCTGTCATCATCTGCACCTGTTTCTCACTGATTCATGCCTTAATTTAGATTTTTCTTATGCTTAAATGATTCATGGCTTAGCAACCAAAAACATTTGTCTGAAACTGGTCAGGTTCAGGGCCTGGACTAAAAATTAGAGGCAAAAGTCCTTCATGAAGCCTGGAGAACTATTCCCCAAGCCTACATTAAGAAAGACAAGAAAGTCTAGCTTTTTGGAGGCAAAAATATGAGGAAATTAGTTGCTCAAATACTGTACATTTGCCATATGAACTAATTGGACTTGTGTCAGGACATCCTGTAGATGGAAATAAATGTTGTGACATTGCATAAGCTTATTGAAATGATGCTATGGTGAATGCGTGCCATAATCCAAGCAAAACACCAGAAAGTGTTTTTTTTTTGGCTTCCAAGGCAGTGTATATTAAAGAAAAGGATCGAAATCAGTTTTGCCATTGAGGCCTGGGCCAAAGTTGTGGTTTTTAAAGTTACTCTCCAAAAGGCTTTTCTGTGGAGAAGATGTTTCAGTCTGTCTCCTTCTCTTACAGACTTGGGGATAACCTATGATTTTTAATGAGTTAGGTTTTGTGTCCTGCTGTTTTATAATGATTAGCTAAGGGATACTAAGGATTTTCACTCTGTATTGCAAGTTTATGTTCAGACAGTCTTACTTTGAGTCTCCCTTTAGTATGTCCAATATAAAAACATTCACACTCACGTACAAGACTATATACCACAAAGAATGTGTTAGAGTTGGCAAAACTTATAACCTTGTAAATTTTCTGGGTGAAGAGATCTTTGAAGCAGTCTATTTTTGAAAACATTAGTGCAGTAGTTACATCTGCAACAGCTATAATTACCCAGTGGGCACAGAAGCCACATAGAACTATTGGAGGGGTAAGGGGCAGGCAGCTCCTCACCAATTTATCTTTCTGTGATGGATTGCATCTAAATGAGAAAGTATCAGAAAACACAGTTAGTAAGATAGGATCACTTTGTACAGTATAACATTTCAGTTATTCTGGATAATGCACATTTTGGTGGAGATAACAGTTTTTAAAAGAGATGATGAACTCGTTGTTGTTGCCCTTTTGACTGATCCCATCAGGGGGTGTACACAACTTGGCTCAGGTTGTACACCGGATGCTCAACCCTCCAAGTTTATCTGGGATTAGGACCGGCACTTCATCCAGTGGCTGGGATTTGGGCATGTGCTGGGAATCAAGCATGGGCCTTCTTCATGGCAAGGTGAGAAACCTACCCCTGAGCCAACAGTACCCATCTGCTGTACCATTTAGTTTTGTCCAAGTAAGGATTAACGGCACTGTCTGTCTTCCCATAGGACCAGCACAACTTGGGGCATATGTCATACCCATTGCAGTGCCTTTCTTCTGTTTATAGAGATTATCCTGAAATAAAATTATGTTGCTTTAAGAGTCCATTCTGTCAAAATGACAAAATAAAGAATATTTTCCTCTTGCCTTTGAGAATCAATATCCATGGTGACTAATATTATGCAGTTCATCCAATATATATATAGGTTGGAAGGCAGGGTAGAAACAAAAGGTTTGATAAAATAATCAATAAATGTGGAGGCCATGTCATTTAGTCAGTTTTTAATTCTGCCTAGCCATGGACCAATAAATGCAACTTATCTTTTATCTGCTTTCAAATACACCACAATTTTATTTTATTTTTTTCTTACTGAGCAAACGTCTGTTTTTTATTGATATATCTATTACTAACCAAAAAAAGCACCAGTTTCTTGTTTATCCTTATTGAGGACCCACGCAGTTCTTCCTTATTCACTTTATTCTTTGTTATGTTGAAGATCAAGAATGAGTCTTTTGAGGAGCTGCTCTGTTCTTATTTTTCTATATAAGTTTTTGTGGACACGATAACTAACGGTTCTTTAAAAATGAACAAGGCGAAGACTTTATCATCCGAGATTCTTTACTTGGTGATCGAAATCATTTTTTTGAGGATGAGGAAGTTGATGCTTCGCTTTTGCTTACTACCAACTACAGAAACAAGGCTCCAAACTTTTACTCACCCTTCATCTATACTGCTTTATCCTGTACAGTATGTAGGGTTGAGG
>JAQMYI010000019.1:16705611-16721945 GCA_030014275.1 Clariallabes melas
GTAGAATGTAGAAAATAAATCACTAAACAAAAACAAAGAAATTTGCAACTGACCCCAAACTTTTGAACGGTAGTGTACCTTAGACTGAAGGAGCTACTTGGATTATTACTTGGTTCTACTAAACTACGAAGAAGTCTAGTTGACATGACTCAACTTCCAGAAAACCTTACCTGGATGACTGAGAATCTGTCAATCTGACAGCCAGACAGCAGCAATTATCTTGTTTTTGGAATAGGTGAGTTCCTAAACACTTTTGCAGTAAATGTGTGCAGGATCTGTTCAGAAATCACCAAAACTCCTAGAGCACAATTAAACGTGCACAGGTACTCACTCTTTTTTCCCAATTACGAGTGTGAGTGTGTTGAAACCGTAAATGTGCAGAATAACAGAACACAGTAATAAGAGTAAAAGCTAAAATAATTTCTATATAATCCCCTACTACACTACTACAATAATGCACTTATACGACGCAGCCATGATCGGACCGCCTGGCCCCCCAGGAACTCCATTAACTCCAAACGTGTAAATGGCTTACAGTTCCTGTAATATGCAAGTGGTGTTTGTGTTTGTGAATGATTGTGTGTATACTTTCCACAGACAGATGTATGACGTACAGCCTTCTGTAAATTTTACTGCAGTTTTGATGAGTCTCGTCACCGTACTGTGCTTAAAATCTTCTGTAGAGAAAGACAGCATGATCCTTAACAGAAAAAAAATTATACAATATTAAAAATGTCAATCAGAGAACTTAGATGTAGTTATGGGATCAAATCAGGTTGTTGTTGGACTTTTGGCTGCTCTCGTCAAGGGGTCGCCCACAGCATACCATTCTATCCGCACAACAACTTGGCACAGGTTTTATGCTGGATGCCCTTCCTGGCACAACCTCCCAATTTATCCGGGCTTGGGACCGGCATAATTAGGTACACAAGAAATAAACAAGACCTTTTTAAAAAACTAAATTCCCATGACCCTTCCATTAAATAAAACACTGATTTTAGTTACTAATGTTAAATTAGTGCTGCTTTCATCAACTAACCATTGAAGTACAGTTTGATGTGTTCATTCGCTCCGTATTTGAAGGTTCGTATTTAAAATTTGAATTGCACTAACATTATGTATTTATGTCATTAAAATTCATTACATTCAGAATCATTCCATAAACAACTTCTTCTTCATAAACTGCAACATGGAATAAAAAACCTTGGCCAGTCATCTGTTCCTGCTGTCTTTAGAAACTAAATATGTCATGACACCCATAACGAGTTTTCAAAAAAATAATAATAATAATAAATTAGAGTTGAGTGGGAAAAAAAACAAACCTTTTTATATTCCCAGACCGATGTTCCTGTGATTAAAGATGAGTCAAAGATGAGCCACAGGAAGCTTTTACATTTTTCATTCTGTCACTGCTGTCAAAAAGTTTCCAGAAAGAAAAAAAAAAAGACCTGAGACAGCAGTTGCTGCTTGTGAAATATAACTTCATTACAAAACCCAGTATGCTATGCATTACTAAACAGTTACACAATTGTCACTGGAAGAAAGTTAAAGCACTGCCACTGGCTTTTAGAGAGAAGCCTCAATAGAATGCATTAATGTTTGTAGATAAATGACCTGAGACATGTTTTTATCAGAGATTGAGGGGATAAATTTAATTTTATATCACCACACTGGCTCCATTTTTTATTTTTATTTTTTCAATTCAATTTCTTTTGTCATACAGTACCAGTTTTCAAAAACTAGGAAATAACACATATGGAAATAGATAATTAAGAAAAAACACAAACGACTACAGACTACAATGCTTGATGGGTTTTGCAAATGCATTTGACAATACTGTTCTTGCAAGAGCTGTTCCAGAACCGCTGACCTTCATGTCTTAAAATAACAGTCAATTGTTCTATCAAGGCATGAAAGTCAGCTGTTCTGGAACAGTTCTTGCAAGAACAGTATTGTCAAACGCATTCGCAAAACCCATCAAACACCATGACGAAGCTCTGCAGCAAAGGAGAAGTTCATTTAGAGTTACCAGCCTCAGAAATCACCATTTAACAAACAGCACTTCAGATTAGAGCCGTTATTCAATTCAATTCAATTCAATTATATTTATATAGTAATTTTAACAATGGTCGTTGTCTCAAAGCAGTTTCATAAAATTAAAAGAAAATTTATGGACGTGTAGATGAGAAAAAATGTGTTCAGATAATAATGAGATTGTTATTTGTTATTGTGTTATGAAGGCTTTACAGAGCATAAGTACAGATACATCTCAATATCAACTGTTCAATGGAGATTATTGCATATTTTGGACGCCTTCAGCACTGTTTTACAATGTAGAAGAAATAAATAAATAAAATAAAATGTAAGAAAGTCCATGGAATTACGTAGAATGTTGTGACCAAACATTTGACTCTGTCTGTATAATATATTTCAATTAACTTTAAAAAAAAAACAAGCTTTCGTATTCCATCATTAAAAAATGTTTTAGTCTGAGCTGTGAGCCATGAATGCACTGCTGTCTTCACTTCTTCATCAGAAGTGAATCTTCATCCTTGTAAAGCTGCTTTCAATGAACCAAACAGGTTAAAGTCTGACGGTGCAAAATTAGGACTATAGGGAGGATGCTTTAACACTTCAATACGAAGTTTTCGCAGAGTGTCGACAGTGCGGGCAGAAGTACGCAGACGTGCATCTTCATTCAACAACATTCTCAGATAGCAGTCCTATGATGCGATTAGAAGTTTAGTCTTTAGCTCTTCAATAATCATTTTAAGGTAATAATTGTTTAAACTTTTTCCTGGTAATGTTCCATTATTTAAAGAAAAAAAATCAATCTTCCAATCAAGGATCAATCTTCCAGCCGATGGTTGACTATTAAACTTTTTCTTAGAGGATCTTTAAGTTCCATGTTTACTCTCAAACTCGTAGTGATGAATCCATTTCTCGTCACCAGTAATGATTCTCTTTAAGAACCTTCCACCTTCCTTAGAGTATTTGTTATAATTTTGTTTGCAGATATCCAAACACTTCTGTTCATGGCCTTTTGTAAGTTGTATTTGCACCAGGTACACCTTCAGACCTTGAAAAAACGAATCACTGCATGCTGATCTTCTTTCAAGCAGAACATCCATTTTTGTTTGCATCGCAGTTACAAATAAACTGATGTAACACGTTCACACCTGCACAGCAGTGACTTGGGAGACAGTAGACTTGAACGGAAAGAACTGATAAGACAGTGCCACCAACAGAAGTTTTAATATAACTGTAGTGCAGATAATTTATGACTCACCCTCGTACAAAAAAGAAGACAGCTTTTGGGCATTATTTTGTCCATAATCATAAACAATTAAAGACAAAACTAGAAAACACTACAACTACAAGGAAATTTAAAAAGATGGCTTGGGCTTTCAGATACAAAAGCACAATTAGACAATGGTATCCCGGAACAAGTCAGCACAATCAGGTAACAAATTAATGACATGAAAGGACAGGGCGAGAGAGCGAGAGAGAGAGAGGGAGGGAGACGACTAATACAGACAACCAAAACATAAGCATATGGCATGCATATGCCACTATGACTAACATATTACCAGTATCTTTACTATACATGTGGATCAGCAATTAGACTAATCTGCATGTCTTTGGATTGTGGAAGGAAACCGGAGTACCCGGAGGAAACCCACCAAGCATGTGGAGAACATACAAACTCCACGCACACAGGAATTGAACCCAGGCCCTGGAGGTGCAAAACGACAGTGCTAACCATTAAGCCACCGTGCCGCTCAAATACACAATATACAGTAGCATACATGATTAATTGATAAGGAACTAAAATTAAATATTAATCTTAGGTTTGTTTGCTACTATCAGGAATCAAACAATAACTGACAGAGAAATATTAGACACTGATTGTTATGGTGACAAGGCAAAAACATATAGACTATTCCTAACCTGGGCAGAAATGACAGCAAACAAGATGCATGACCAAAACTTGATAAAGAGACACTAAAACATAGAATGCAGGTGGTAATCAAGACATAAAGAGGCACAGGTGAACATGATCAGTCACAGGTGATGTGTTGGGGTTGATGGGTAATGTAGTTCAGCTCCACTTTGGCACCACTGTAATAGCTACCCAGGATGAGAGAGGAAGATATAGGGCTCGAACCCTGCACAACACACAGGAGAGAGAAGATTGAATATATATTGGCTTTTTTATCTTTAAGAAAGAAGGTGAACGGAGGAGGGAAGGACAGCAAAATGGTGAGAAAGAGGGAAGCTGCCAAATATCAGACACTGGTATAGAAAACAAGGGGAATATATGTGTCTGTGGTCTGTGGCTGTATTAATTTATCAGAAACAGCCCTGTTTCTTTCCAAAGCCAATCAGGACAGTGGTGTAAGAAAAGTAATATGCTGTGCCACTAACAATGTTGTTGCAATGTGTTACATGGATAAATTGGTGCATTGTTTTTGTGTTTTACCCGTGTCTATATCCTTGTCTACTCTAAAACAAAAAGCTTGCCAAATTGCATGTTATTAGGGTCTAAGGAAATCTGCTCCATATAATGTCTATATACCGTATCCATAGCTGCGTTCCATTCCATGCTCCCTACTCCCTGCTCCATGTGAAGGGAAATTCCCTCGACAAAATTCCACCATTCGGAACTCCCTGTGAAGTCACAAGCGCAGACGCCACTTCCTCCGTGCGTTACCATGGTAACATAATCACCTCGAATACCTGTCGCTGCTGCTGGATGTTTCATACTATGGACATTAAATGTTGAATATTCATTCATATTTATCAAACAAATGCTATTGAAACATATAATATAATGAAACATATAAAACCTAAAAATAATTTATTATTATTATTATTATTATTATTATTATTATCATTAATAAAGACTATTTATTTATTTATTTATTTAATTTATTAATAGCCTATATAATACTACCTACAATCCTTTTTCGAGCTCCATTGACAATGACAAATTGTGGAAATATGGGAATTTTTTTAATTTCCTTTTCCGAGGAAGTGAAGACTTTTTGTTCAGATGTTCCCTACACTGGTTACCTTTGTTGAATCTCGCCTCCAGTCACTCTGCATGTTCTCCCTATGGTTGGTGGGTTTCCTCCATGTACTCTGGTTTCCTAAGTCTGCAGTCAAAAGTCATGTGGTGTAGGTTGATCTGTGTGATTGCTCATAGTTTGAGTCCAACCCACACCCACTGAGTGTGTAAGTGTGTGCTTGTCCCTGGGATAGACTTCAGGAAAAAAAAAACGACACAGGATAAGTGATGTACTGTAGATAATGGATGGATGGATGGACAATGTCATAGTGAACCATTGTGAATCATAACCACTGTCTAAACATAACTATATATCTACTGTATATTGGCTGGCACACTGTAAAAAAAAATGCAGCAGCCAATTTACACAATTTGTGCAGTTTACTGTTAAAATAAATTATTGGAAAAATAATTTTTCCAATGAAGAGTCCACTCATGCATTTACATGCATCATGTAGTAAATTCTCATTGTGGTGTGTGGTTTTCCTCCGTGTGCTCTGGTTTCCTCCCACAGTCCAAAAATATGCAGCTTAGGCTAATTGGCGTTCCCAAATTGCCAGTAGTGTGTGAATACGTTTGGAAATGTGGACCGGAGGTCCTACCATGGGTGTAACAAAAAACAAAAAGGAATAAATAGAATAGTCACCACTGGCCTCGACAATCCCTAGTTGGACTACAGACGTTCCTAGATGGATGGATGCAGTAAAATAGGTCAACCTTGTAGTGAAAAGCTAAATAATCTGTGTGCACTGATTTAAAATAAAAATTCCAGTTATAAACATTTACACTGATGCCTGAAATATGGCTTAAGGTTGTTTAAAATTTCTGAAAATTTTTATATTTTGGATTTCATTGACACACATGGTAAAATGATGCAATGCAGCCTGGTTTTTGCCTGTCATATCTGACACAATTGCACTTCCCTAAAAGCCAATCAACCACCCAGTACTCTTTCTAAAAATACCCAGGAGTGGACAACAGCCATGGAAACGAAAACAGGTCAATGGGTTCTCTTTGAAAGTGTGCATTACCCCAAGGAGGGGACAAACGGGAAATCGCTGTAAACTTTGCAAATTAGCCAGTAGGCTAATGGACAGCTAGCCCTCCAGCCACCTCAGTAAGTGATGCAAATCCATTAGTAGCTCTTAGACAGGCTATCCATAGATAGAAGAAGCGTGTCGAAGTGCTCTACTATGCGAACCGCTCATCTGCCACAACCACACCAGGATTTTTAAACAACACTGTGAAGTCAAAGTAAGAATCATCTCTATGATCTGAGAGCTAGCGTACAGTAAGTGGTTTGGAGTTAATGTCTTCTTGAGGACTATATCATGTGAAATGGCTTTTTTTCTTGCCCTTGTATTGCCATGACATGTAGCAAGAGGACAATGCTCCGATATTAGTAGTATATCTGATATCAGTGCACAAAAATGCCCTGAGGAAACATTTGCCATTTTAAGACAGAACAAGTTTTTCCTCGGGCTATAGATAGTGTGAGTTGTTCTGAGATGAAAATCACTTCCTTCTCAGCTCAAGAAACAAACGCTGGCTGACATTCAGCGTGGTGGATTTAAACATGGGGAATGACATTCAAATAGAAGAACAACATATAGAAAAGTCTTGGGCTTGTCTCTACGGATGTGCAACATTTCAGATGCGATTGTGTGACATGAAAAAGGAAGTGCACTCTGTTAAAGCCACTCACAGAGACAAGAAATCTGCTTTTAAATAAACAACCCAGGGTTTTATTTTATTACAAATGGTGGCTCGGACATAGAGGCAGAGATGGTACAATCCCAGGCATTAAACAAACATTAATCTAAATTAAGCCATACATTTTAAATTTCATTGAATTATTAATAATCTCCTTTGAGTACCAATTACTTTAAATGTCGTTATTTGTCAGATATAAGACAATGTTCCTTGGGTTCAGCATTTATAAAGTAATTATGTAATAATTCAAAATTAAATAAAAAATATTAACTGCAACAAGCACTAAAAGAGGCCCACTGGGACAGGAATCATGCTGCCCCATGTGTAGCTATACTGTAAATATTTTCAGTGGGGGAGGAGCAGCAAACAGAACCGCTGATTAACAGGGTTGCCAGAATCACATTTTTTTTTCACCAAATTGGCTTTGTTGCCATTATAGGGAACTTGCTTTAAGACAAATAATTTAAACAAAACTATTTAATCTACTAAATTCATTAGCTGTCCCACTAGGCAAATTGAAGCTTAAATCACCTTTATGTTCCATGCAATGATTGCCTAAAAATCAATTAATTTGGCTTAAAAGGCTTGATTTGTGCTTCATGTTTGCTTTTCTAACAGGACTAACAGGGATGGATGTTCAAGTCATTCTGGGACTTGTGATGACCATTATAAAAGACATCTGTGGGAACACTTTGTCTGAAGATCTGTCTGTTGGAACTCTACATACAACCATTCACAAACACCACTCGCACATTTCAAAGACTTGGCTAGGAGCTATTGCCACCACTACTCCACCCCCACCGCCGTACAATTCTAACCTCGCTTCAAGGCATTTCAATGTTCCATGTTTGGGACATTAAAGGAGTTCCTGCGTGTGTTTTAGATGTGAAGAAGGCAGTCTGATCATGAGGGAAACATTCTACCTGGATGGTATCCAAGCACTAGTGAAATGCTGGGACAAGTGCATTAGTGTAGCAGGGGATTATACTAAGAAAGGATCAATTTTCTTTCATACCTGTATTCTGCTATATCCTGATTTGGCTTGAACAACCCTCCTAGTACATTTTATTGAAACGGCACAAACATTTTATTCATTCGAACTGCTCGCTTATGCACCGTTGGCGGCATGACACACTTGAAAGACAGCACTATACACTCTGCCCACTTGTGTGAGCTCACAGACACCCATGACTGGCTGTAGAATCGTGCAAACTACAGTAGCGATCTCCGGATAATAGGGTGAGCACGTTACCACTGCACCACTCGCAGGCCGTGTTTGGCATGGTTTCTAGTGGAGTCATAAGTGATTATTTTGTAAGGGTTTCATTTCATAGGTAATGGGTTGGCGATTTAGGGTATCAAGTAGTGATGGGTCGTTCATGAACGATTCATTCTTTTTGAACGAATCTTTAACGAGACTGAGAAGTCTCGGAGTGTGATTCGTTCATTTTCTACCGGGCGCGTAGGCTCAAAGCATTGCAAAACCTCCGTAGGTTATGTACAGGAAACAGAATTGAGCGATTCTTTCTGAATGACTCTTCTAGTCCATTGTTCGTTCTTTTGTTACGTGACTCCCATAGACGCTATGCGGTGCAATAGATTCAAAAGAACAAGCAACTCAGATTAGAGGATATGAGCTGCTGAGCTGCTCATTCAGTTTATCATATGTCCTTAGCTGCATTGTAATATTTTTATTACTAGAACTATAGTCAAAATTTGTGTATGTAGATGTATTGGGGGTCTTTTTAATGACAATGCAACATTTTATTTTATTTCTTATCAAAAGAATAAAATGAAAAAGATTCAAAGAAGTCACTTACTGTAAATGATCCAAACTTTCCATCATTAGCATCAAGTGTGTCGAGTGACCAAAAACCATCAAGAATTTAAATTTGGGACAGCCCAACTCATATAAAAGCTTGTTTACATCATCTGACTAATCAGGATGAAGCATTCAAAGTCGTGTTGGTAGAACACCAAATAAAGTCAGATCTAACCATATATGGGAATGGGAATGTTGTCGATAATACCCTGAAACCTATCAACATTTTCGAAGGTTTTCTTGACACAGCATATGGAAAGGTAAAAATAGGTTAGAAGACAAATGAAGACTACATGATGATGTTTCAGGTTGTCCATCACAGGATTATGTATTTGCTTCGAATAAAGCACAGTGTCTCTGACGAGCCAAAATCCCCTTCTCCGCTGAAGTGACTGAATTGTGCAGCGGGTGCAGAGGGATTAGCAGATTGTCCTCCTTTTTTCAGACCATCATGTCAAAGCAGTATGAGACAAGTACTGATTAAGCCTGCTTGGGAATTGTAGAGTATCTCCGAAAAAAACAGGAAAGGCACACTCAAAAAATGAAATATAGAAAATGAATGAATAAAATGTATAGAGTATATACAAACTGTGAATACGTGCTTGGTTGATAGTCCAAAGTGAGTTTTTATTGGATCATATAGGGTATTAGGAATAAAGCAATAAGGTATAGGGATGAGGAAATCTCATGCTCGGTGTTCAGAAGCTTAAATGGAATTCAATTTAATCTTCTTGCACAGCTCTCATGGAATGAACAAGGAGAAGAAGTGTAACGGTCACTGCATCGCCTAACTAAAAGAAATTCTGTTCGTGCATTTGATTTGTTGAACCAGATGAATAGCAGATTAACTCCATATGATTGACTAAATTAAAAGTATTAAATGAATATTATAAAAGTTCAGAGAGATTTCTTCTTGAAATTCAGAATTTAGAATTGTGAATTAAAATAATCAAATAATAATTAAAAAATAATCTGCTTTTGGAAATTCTCATGTGCAAATACTGTCATAATATTGCTAAAAGTCTGTTTTAGTCAGCAAGTGTGAGGGTTGTAAGGAACCATGGAAACATTTATAGCCTTAAAATAATCATGCTACTGTAGAACTGCTAGATCTGTCCGCTGTGCTGCGCGCACACACACATGATGGAGTGTGGGAATGTTCTCTCATTTATTCACAGATCAAACAGATATATAAGTCCTGAGCCAAACACCCTGAGTAAACATGTATCACGTACATCAAAGAGCACAAGCCATTCTCATGTCCTTTAGACATCCGGAGGAAGTATTGCCATATAAGGAATAAGGAAGAACTTAAGAAACTAAGACGGAGAAGAAAGCATGAGAAAGTTAACACAGTCTAAGGGAAAAAAATATTTTAAAAAACACTAACACATACCTTGTAAAATTTTAATTTAAGAAAAAAAATCCACTAAATACTAAAAAAGTCACATTGCATCATATGCATTAAACGAGAATGAATGCATCATGACTGCATGTGAAAGCACAGCTTGGATTCCTGTCTTTCTCAAAATCATTGATTGAAGGCACTACCGCCACAAACAATATTGATTGTTTAGCAACCTGTGATGGAAAAAAGAAAATTCTGTTGAGGATGCAACAATTCCACTGCTTTTTCTTTTTTCCAACAAAATATGTCGACTTCCAGCAAGTAGTACTTAACAAAAATTTATTCTTACATTTACATGTTTATTAAATTCATTTATTTGATGCATCCACTCTAATGTATAAGCCCATATGTAAGCTGATACAATGGAAGCACAATCAATAAAATATTAATTCCTGCATTAATATGAATGCAAGGGGCGTTCAAGTCAAACCGGCCGGGACTTTTGATTGTGCAGAATAACAGAATACAGTTACGAGAGAAAAACAAACCAAACTCTATACAATCCCATACTACACTAAGGCACATATCCTAATGTTTCACTAGTGCTTGGATACTATCAAGGTAGAAAGTTTTCATGTTCAGATTGAATGCTTCGTGTCTTAAACGCTGGCCTCCCAGGAACTCCTTTAATGATAACAAGTCTCTTGAGCAAGTTGGCGATTTTTATCAGGCATTCCATTTAATGAATGTTTACCAGAACTGGAACTGCAGTGGGTTTCAAGCCACTTTAGCCGGGATCATCATTCATGGATGGACTGCCTTGTTTAAAAACCTTCAAATGTTTCACTGCAGCTACAGTAAGAGTCTCATCACCCTACTGTGCGTTAAGTCTTCTGTAAGTGTCAATCAGGGTTACACCTTCATTTAGAAGAAATTTCATTACAAGTCCCAGCTTGACTTAAACGCCCGTCATAAATAGTTATTTCTAATTGAAAGCACTGTCTATAACAGAGTTTGAGCAAGTTTCTTTCTGTGTAGTTTAATAAAAAACATACATGCAATGAGCGTGTTTAAGAAAGTTTTTAACTATCAATGAGATAACTGACAAAAGACAAAAATTTGATATTGTCAAATAATTTTAGTTTGTGAGATGACAGGATAAATTCACATGCGGACCAATTTCAGGAAACAGGATGCAGTGCTTGTCTGAAAGTGACCAATATGAGAAAGAAACAGGAAGATGCTACAAAACATAGTAGAAGCAATGGCAACAAAGTGAATGAAACTGGATGGATTAAAAAAAATGCTTACTACTTTAAGCTGATGTTGAAAAATATTTCTGTTTGTACAATCTTATTGGTGAAAAAAGCAAAATATTAGGATTTCATTTGCGTGCTAGTATATGGTTAGAGATCATTATCATCGCCATCATACAAACTTAAAATTGTGAACCATATCCCTGTTACATTATTCCTATAGTCTATTATGTCATATGTACAGTTTTACAAGTAATACATGATCTGTGGTCTAAATCCAGTTACAGTGCCCAGGCCTTTAATATCACTTTTTCGAAGTTAAGTCAGTGATTGTTGACAAGCATTTCCAAAGTCTTCCAAAGTCAGACACATGTTCAGGAAACCAAGACACTCTCCAGACCTTGACACAGTGTTTTCCCCAATCCTGCATATTTCTGATAGTGTGTATTTTCAGGCGAGTGTGTATACTTTCAATGATGAAAGTGAATTTTAAAAAAATGTCCATCGTTTAATAAGATAAGCAAACAGCAAAAACAAATAAAAATTCAGTAATATTTCACGCTGCCACTCTGTAGGTCTGTTTGCATGCACAACGCCATCTCACTCATCCGTTCGACTTGAAGACTCTCACTAAATGCAAGCCTCAAAGGCATCAACTTACGAGAGGATGGAGGAGCAGCGCTGGTGCTGATGCTGATGCTGAAAATCCAGAGGAGCGGGGTGCATCCCGAGCACACCATCCTGATCTTCCTCTCCATCCGACAGCACGCTCTTACAGCTCTCTCTCGCTCTCTATTGCTTTTTCTCTCACTCACACACACACATACACGCACAAACCTGCGCGGAGTTCTCTCTGGTGCTCACCGATGCAGAAAGC
Organism: Clariallabes melas; assembly: GCA_030014275.1. Lineage (NCBI taxonomy): Eukaryota > Metazoa > Chordata > Actinopteri > Siluriformes > Clariidae > Clariallabes > Clariallabes melas. The sequence goes on from JAQMYI010000019.1 coordinate 16,717,699, forward strand.
AGCAAAGACTCCACTCAGAATTTTGCGTCAAAGGGAAAAAAGAAAAAAAAGAAAAAGAAAGAAAGAAAGAAACCCAAGTGATTTAGTGCATCAAGAGCTCAAGCCATGTCGGGATGAAGTGTCAGCTTTCTGCTGCCTCCTAAACTTACAACGACTCTCATCTCCTCACAGCTGCAGTGTTATAAGTACAGCATCCCCCCCTCCATTGTCATTTACGTTGGTACTGTCCAGAAAACAGTTAAAGCAACACCCCTTTTTTGTGCACAGTGGACCCACATTTTTATTTTGTTTCATTCATACATTTCACATGTGATTACGTGACTAATATGTGATGTAAAGGGGATAAAAAGCATGCATTTCAGCAACTTTTTTTTTTTTGCCCTGAAATTGTAATAGCAATTAAGTATGTGTAAACTCTGGTTAAAAATATTTGATTACAATTAAAATAAGAAAATACGTATACGAATAAGAGAAATCTGTGTCTGTACCATATTAAATGCACATTTGCAGATAAATACATAAGTCTTGAAAGGGTACAACCACCCCGCCTCCCATTTTCCCATTTCTTCATATTTTACTTCCAAAGATTTTTAATGTAGTCTTGGGAAATAGTGCTCCAGGCTTCCTGAAGGACTTTTTTAACTCTAAATTTTTGGAATGTTTTTGGCTCTTATTTTTAGCCACTCTGACCAGTTTCAGAGAATTTTTTGTTTTTTTGTTTGTTAAGCCACGCAGTAACCTTTAAATTATTCAAGCGTTAAAAAAAGTGCATCTAACTTAAGCCATAAACCAGTGAGAAACAGGTGCAGATACTGCACAGATGATCAGGACGGTGATTAGTATGCTGATGCTGAAGACTCAATGGCTGGAACAGACGAGAAGGGAAATGAGGTTGCTGCTAAGATTGTTACATAAACAATTGTTTAATTGTTGTTATCTGGAGGCACTTTGCAGCCAGTCACAGTACAACATTTGTAGAAAAAAAAAACTTTAATTTAATCTCGCTATCACTTCCTCAATCCCAAGAGATCAACATTTTTCGAAAAATAGTTCATAATCTTGCCAAAAAAATAAATAAATCAGATTTGATGACATACTGGATTATTTGAATCATTTGTTAATACATTTTAATAACACTGAATATGTTGTGTGTCCTCAAATTGCATATATTAAACTAAAGAATTCCCATTTGACCATATCCAATATCTATAACGTGAATACCTTTAGGAAAGATGAAAATAGATTTTAATGTATATATGTATAAAGATATATTGATGTGTGAAAAAAGACAGCTGGAAGGAATAAGCAGTCTGACTATTTCCATCTCTTAAATAAATGCTCACTTTATGTGTTACATAATCATGTGCTTATATTAGAGCTATTGGCGTTAATTTCTTATTCAAAATATCAAACAAACAGAAAGATAGTGAAGTTTTTTTTTTTTTCAAAATTTTGCGCAGTATTTCCACATTGTCTATATACTATGTTAATTTGTAATAATAACTGTCTATTATTATATAAAGGGATGTTCAGATCACATCTGCTGATGTATTAAGATTACTGAGAATTAAAATAAATTCCCCTGCACATAAATGTAGTAATGATAAAAACTGGCTGCTTTCCAACCCCCTCATTTTCTTTATGAGGAGCATATACCGTATATTATATAACAGCTCCTGTTTACAAATCTGATTGGACGCGTTCCAAGGGTGCTTATTCGGTACTTAGTAGAACCAGACTGGGCCGTATCACTCCAGGTGTCTGTGTTTGTTGCATAAAATTCCACGTCCTTGTTCAAAGCAGTTGCTACAGCAGAGTTGGTGACATCATCAGTGGACAAAGTGAACAATATATTTTTGAGAAATGTGACTTTTGATTTATTATATGAAAAGTCGTCAGATGAAAATGACTGGGAAGACATGCTGCGAATTGGCTCAATGCACAAGATAGTGTCTCCTAATATGTCTCTGGCTTATAGTATGTGGGGTATTGTACCAGTCAAAGGTCTGGACACACCGATCAAAAGTTTTGAAATAAGTTTGCATTTATTTTCTACATTCTAGAATACTGGAGATTTTTAAACCCAAATGAAATAACACAAATTAATTTAGTAACACCACCAACAATAGTCAATTGTTATTTTAAGACTCAAATGTAAGCTGTTCTGGAATAGTTCTTTCATGAACAGTACTCTTAAGTGCATTTGCAAAACCCATCAAGCACTGTAATGAAACTGGCTCTCAAGAAAACCATCCCAGGAAAGCAAGTCCATAATTTGAAGTTCATTTAAGGTTACCAGTCTCAGAAAACACCAGTTAACAAACAGCACCTCAGACTAGAGCAGTTATGAAGGCTCTCAATATCAACTGCTCAGTGGAGATTATTCTACTAATTTGTCAAGATACAACTCGGAGTTTAGCTGCGATCTGTTTACAGACTATCCTGAGGTACAGTATGGGCTCAGTCGCTCATTAAGGTAAATATAGACAACTTTAGCCCCACTCAAGGTACTTGTGCCTGTAGTAGAAATTTGCATGTCTGTAGATGATTTCGTTGAAATGCCTGAAAGACAGAGAAGATGTTGTAAAGAATCTGTGCCTTTGCCTTAATCCATCCATCCATCCATCTATCCATCCATCCATCCAGAAACCTCTGTAGTCCATTCAAATTGGATATTGGGCAACGCCATCTTACTCAACTTGCCAATTTCACTGGATTCAACTTCAACACTTACTTACTTTCTGACTCATTTTCTATACCACTTACTGTATTCAGTTCTGGGTCACAGGAGGCCTGGAACCTATCCCATGGGACTCAGGGCATGAGGCAGGGTGCTAATCCATCAGACAGCACATGCATACACACACTCAGACACACTAAAATCAATTTGGAAATTCCAAATAACCAAATCCGTATGCCTTTGGAGAGTGAGAAGAAACTGGAGTACCCAGAGGAAACCCACCAAGCATGCACCAATCTACCCAAGAACATGCAAAGTTTGCCAGATAGTTACGGGCTATTCAAGAACAGTAAGTAGTATTGTAGTATTGTAACTCGGTGTCCAAAATGTCAGTTTTTAGAGAAATGTGGTATAAAAGTGATATATCGCACTCACACTCATGCAGTTATACTAAGTATCGGCATGATTGTGATTAGTTATAGCACTTGGCTTGAATCACACTCAAGACAATGATTCTGACCTTGTTTTCCTTTTATATATCATAATTTATTTTATATCTATTTTATTTTGTTTAACATAAAAACAGATTTTATTATTATTAAAAATAATTTATTTAGGAAATTCTGCCTTTCATTTATTTAAATATGCTGTTACATGAATCTTTTTTTTTTAATTGGTGCATTCGTGCTGATATTCAATATAGACACCCTCTTGCTCGTGCAATATTGTTTACAGTAAGTGTACAATTTAGTTTTCCTTCCATTGTCCTTTACATATCTGAAAAGATGTCCTTAAAAGTTATTAACAGTGCTTAAACAACATTTTCTACACTTGTTACGCACACTAAGTGGTCTTGAACTCTGCTCTCTGGTGCATGGAAATGAGCTCAATTTAAATAAAAATTTAATTAACACTGTTTTATTCTGAGGACAGAATCACATTTTTTGGAGAAGAAATGCTGATGTCACTTTTTGACCTCCAAGCTATTGTAAGAAAGAAATTATTTATAGTTTATTACTGATGGGTGTATGGGCATTTTTGAAATATGAGATTATTATTATTATTATTATTATTATTATTATTTGAATGTGAGCCATATTACTGTTTTTCTAAGTGTTCAATTGGAATTTGAAAAAAACTTGCTTTTCTGCTCACCATGGTTTTAAAGAGTAGTGAAGTATCTTTCTTTTTTCTTTCTTCCTTTCTTTGATTATTGACATAAAATAAAAAATTATATTGATTTGAATATCATTGATGATATTGATATAATATTGGCATTAATTAATAATTATATTTATTTATTTATTTATTTATTTAATAGGGACGAGTAGGAACACTTAACATGTTCATGTATAGCACTTATAGCCAAAGCTAATTTGCAATGCTCGTCCCTAGTGGTTTTTTACAAAACAACACAACATAAATTACAATCAAATTCTACCGATAAAACATACATAAAACATGGGGTATACAGAAATTCAGTGAATTAGTTATGTTCACATGACTGACACCCTTTTAAAACACGTTTGAGTTCATATTTAAAATGTCCCCATACTGAATCCTGTTT
>JAQMYI010000019.1:16835318-16851816 GCA_030014275.1 Clariallabes melas
ATAATTCTAAGAATTTTCTTAGAATTTCATCACTAGGAGCAACTTTTAGGCTTAAGAAGCTTTGTGAATACGGGCCCAGGTCCCCACTCCTACTGTATATAAGGGGCAAATGGTTTAGATGATAGATGGAGGCTGTCTATAAGTACACTATATAGCCAAAAGTATGTGGACCCCTGATTTATTGAACCTATTACACAGTGTGTCCTTATTAAATGTCCTATTATAGATGTAGTCCACCGTTTGCTGTAACAATAACCTCCAAACTTTATGGAGAAGCTTTCTTCTGGAATTTGGAATATGTGGATTTATTGTCGCTTATTCCATGACTGTTCATGGAATGAATGAACCTCTTCATTGGGGTTGAGTTCAGGGTTCTGTGGAAGTTCTTCCACCTCAAACTTGCCAAAGCATGTCTTCATGGACATTAGTGTACAATACATTGTGCACATGGGTATTGTCAAGCTGGAACAGTTGGCCTCTTAGTTCCACTGAAGGGAAATTCTTAATGCGATAGCTTTCAAAGACATTCCATACAATTGTGTGTGTCAATCGTTTTAGCAAGTGTTTGGAGAAAGCATTAACATTCATTGAAGAGTCATTGTGCATTTCAGTACAAAACTACTTTAAATTATGTGACCCAGTAGTCATTGCATTCCTGTTAAAGATAAGAAAAATCCTCCAAAAAATAACCTTTTATCTTTAGACTCTTTTGAATTCAGTGTGAAGTGTCGCCAGGTATTGATTTTTTTTTTTTTTTTTTTTTTTTTTTTAAATGGTTCTGTCAACCCTCTGTAATAGTCCCAAAGAAATGAAATATCTCCAGTAAGAAACAAGCAAACATCAATGTGCTCATTTTTGTGCTCGGTTTTGTGCAAATAATGTCACAAATAATCAATAGCAGTACATTTATTCTTCAGTTCTGGTGCTCTCCACGCCCAAAATGTGTCTCTGGAGCTCCTGTGGTCGTCCATTCTGAACCGATTTTCCTGCTACAAATCAAGGCGGTCTGGAAGTAATAAAATAAAAGCCCTAGCTGTGTGTTTAAAGACTGTTCTCTCATCTTAAAGATTGACAGATTCTCCTTCCACTCTTTTTAGGTAACAGAATATCACCTCCACACATAGAAAATGGACAGTTCCTTGCACTGTGCTGCTGTTTGAATGTCAGTCTCCAAGTTGAACTCCTCCATGCTGACATTTCTGGAGCTGAGAAAAAAAAAAAAAAAAAAAGCCATGCTTCATGTTCAAAACTTAAACTCCTAGACTCAAAACTCGATTTATGGCCTGAGGGAAAACCGTCTTCTTGGTCTGTCTTAAAATGGGAAAGATTTCCGCAGGGTATTTTGTGCACTGTTGTCAGATATTAGGGATGAGAAAATCTATTCAGTGTTTAGGATAGTTTAGAACACACCATCTGTAGGATTATAGAATAATGGCACCATGAAAACACACAGATGCATACACATTATGCCTTGAAAATTTATAAGCTTAGCAAATAATTTCCTCCTATTACACAGGATATCATGATGCCTGCCAATGTTTGAATAGTTTAGAGGCATGTCATCGCAGGGTATAAACACGCAGCAATTTGGAAATGCCAGTTATCCTACTCTGTTTCTTGACTGTAGGTGGAAACCAGAATACTCAGAGGAAACCCACCAAGCATGGGGAGAACGTGCAAACTCTGCACAATTAAAGTAATTTTAGTGAAGTATGTGCACATATAATAAAACAATGGAATGAGTTCTAGTTAATATACTTGGCGTACTGATAGACATTAATCTCTAATGGGTAAATTATTTTCCTATTGAGCAAATGATCAAAGGTTTACATAACCCCTTTAATTTAGATTGGACATTCCTTCTGATCTGGCTGGATTGCACCAGTCTAGTCGGACACTTGGATACTTGATGCATTTGTATTCTGATTGGATCATGTCCAATATTATATATATATATACATACATAATATTATATATGACAATATGCCACGTGGGGAGTGGTCCCTCAGGTGGCTAAGGCTCTGGGGATCTGGGCTCAAGCCCCTCTGTCAGTGGGTTGCCACATCACATACTACCCAGCCACTGCATGCAGGAGGGTTCCCTCCATCATAAAAACCTGTGCCATGTTGTGTGCGGATTGGATAGTCTGCTGTGGTGACCCCTTGACATGAGCATTTTTTTTTTGTGACTATGCCACAATGGTCTTTTTTTTTTTTTTTAAATCCTGTACACGTTTTTGTCAAGCAAATCTGGCAGCTACAGAGGCATGAATGACCAACAATTATTTGTATAAATCTGAATGAACAACTTATAAGCGTATGTATAAACCAACTCCAAACTGTCCGCATGTAAACATTTAAATATATTTTTGGATTTAGAAACAGTATGGTCAAGATAGGAGACCACCCTGGTAGTCGTGATCCTCCACATTTATTCACGACCATGATAGTCGTGTGTGAACATTGCGAATATTGATCATTGGCATTCACCATGCATTCATACACTACAGATACTACAATAGGAACGGCAATTTAGCCTAATCTGCATGTCTTTGGACTGTGGGAGGAAAGTTTGGGATTGAGGAAATCCACCAAGAATGGGGAAAACATGCAAAGTCCATTCACACAGATGCAGAAGTGGGAATGGCATCCGGACCCTGGAGGTGCGAGGCAACAGTGTTAACCACTAACCCTCGTGCCGCCCAAGATAGGGGGAATAATGTGTTATTCACCAAGTTGCTTGGTACTCCAATAGGTCTGACTGCAAAAACTTTGTCTTTTTGTTGTTTAAGAGTAAAGATCGTAGAGGATTACAAAGATGGACAGATGATCCTGGGATTGGAAACATACTGAAGGATACTAACCGTTTCACTCTTGTCACAGAGTCTGACATGCTTAGCACATCAGTCTGCCTCACAGCGCTTTGTCTCAGTCTGTTTAGAAAGATAATATCAAGTAATCTTTGTGATGAATTCATTCAGACATGGCTCAATGATTGACAGGTGTTCCCCTTGTGCCCTGCCTCCCTGTCTGATATCTGGCAGCCTCACTTCTCCTCATGTTTCGCTGTCCTTCAATCTTATTTTTCTGGCTTCTGTTCTTTCACTTGTCTCATAGTTCTGGCTTTCCTCCTACTCTATCTTCCTCCTCAGTGTCTCCCTTAGGGTCTGGTCCAGCTATCTCTCTCTATCCTGTGTAGAAAGGTGTCCTTAGTATTACTGTGTGGATGTTCTTGATAGAGACCACAAATCATGATGGTTAGTTGTTCTGATAAAAAACATCTGTCAAATCCTCTAAATGTAAATATACGCCTTAAAAATCCCCCGTGGCCAACTGTCTCTCCAGATGGGGAGAACTTAATTATCATTAAAACGTCAGACGCACTTAGAGTGGACTTTTCCCATTATTTTTTCTGGCTAAATAGCACGTTACACATTACATCACACTTCATTCTAACGTTAAAATGCAATCCGATGTTAATAAATGAATAAACCTTTAGGTGCTTGGGTGCACATATTACCCAGATGTGGATCTAACCCACATGTGTTGAATTACTGTCAAAATCTGCAACAGGTAGGTCCCTTGAACAGGTAACCTAAGATGATTTTATAAATGTTAAAGCAACTACTGTTCCACTGGTTATAGTTCATGGCTCAGGATAACATGCCATGTCACAAAGCTAAAATAATCTTGAACTTACTTCTTGAACATGACAATGAGTTCACTGTACAGTACATAAATGGCCCCACACTCACCAGATCTACGTCAATCCAATTGAGCACCTTTTGGGATGTGGTGGAACCGGAGATTCATATTACGGATGTGCAGCCGACAAATCTGCAGCAAGTTGGTGATGATACCATGTCAATGTTTCCAGCATCTTGTTGAATCCATGCACACGAAGAATTAAACAGTTCAAACCAGTACTAGTAAGGTGTACCTAATAAAGTGGATATGACGTTAATATGATGAAGTGTTACATGATATATCTTGTCTTTTCTAAATCATTCATTTAGAACCATTTCATGTTTATAATATGAAATGTTTCACAGCAACGCAAAGTAAGATAAGAAAGAGGATGACATAACTGTTTTGATTATTTTTAAATATTTAAAACTTCAAAGCAAGTTAACTAGGCATAGATAATTGATTTTTTTTTTTTTAAATAAGGAGTACTCATATTTCTGTGATTAAGGCCACATTTTGCAATAAATTTAGCACTGTCTCTCTCTTACACACACACTCACACACACACCTCTCTCTCTCACCTTTCTCTCTCCCACACAGATACACACACCTGCCCTGATAGGCAAAGTATCCTCAGTGCGGAGTGTTGCAGTAAATATGCTGTTGGAGAACATAATCAGCTCCTGACTTCACACTGACGGAGTATGTGCGATCGTTAATGAGTGTGAATTATGCAAATCCAAAACGGAAACAACACATGCTTGTGATAGGAAATAATTCCCACGCATCTCATAACCTGATGACAGAATAATTCTGGATGCACACACACACACACACACACACACACACACACACACACACACACACACACACCTACCAAGCTAATTTCTTGATACATTTAGAATGATCTCAAAAAGCCCATCAATTGTTTCATCCTGTCACTTCTACCCTGGACATTACATCACCATTAGCATACCTTCTTTCATTCTGCACTCCTTATGATTCATCTTTTTTTTTTCGGTTTACAGACTATATAAAGGCAGGTGAAATAATATATAAAACAGTGGCGTTTTGCTATAACATATCTCCATTTTAAGGCCCAACATCTAATGAATGAATGAATAAATAATTGACAGAACTACTCTTTTGTTTGAAATGATTATGAATTCCTACAGAGCCACTAAATTTACATAGATGAGGGAAGAAAATGGCATGGGGGGGAGAGAATCAGATGAAGGGGGGAAAAAAGCAGGACATGAAATGTGCAAGAAACAAACAATCAAACAAAAAAAGCATTCCGTTTTTTTGTCCAGGCAGTGTATATTTAGCTTTTTTATTTTTATTATTATTTTTTTCCACTTATTGTCTTTTCATTTTTTTCACAAGTTTCTAAGAAACCCCGAATGATGTACTTCAGGTTTGTGGCCCAGTGTTGCCCAGTGCACATTCAGGTTTCAGCTTTACACTACACAAGTGCAGCACTTAAGAGACTTGTGTAAAACCCAGGAGTCACCTCAGGCCTGTTGTCAATGCACCGAAGATGGAAGGGAAACAGGGACAGATGGCCAACAGGACACGTGGTTTTGGCGCAGTGGGAGCGGTACATCAGCAAGTTTTATTGCTAGCCTGCAAGCAGAAACGCAAAGATCAATGAACCTGCACTGTTAACACACTGCTGGTGTGGCGTTCCCTCTTAGCTTAAGGGTTGGGTTGAAGATCAGAAAATTGGGTTATACATAGAACTGTGGAAAATTAATCTAACATTCTTATTAACAGCATAACACAAGGTAAATGTTTCAACACTAGCTCATCAAATCATGTTTTGATAGTCCATCCCATCCAAACAAGAACAGACTAATATACTTTCATCAACCGAAAGACTGCTTTATTTTACTGTTGTAAACACATTTATATTGGTTGTTTATCTTTGTTAGAGAAATATTGATGCTAATATGTAGGTTGCAATTTTTAATGCACAGTTTTAGTCTCACAAGCGAGACTACTAGATATCACTGGTACTTTTCGTTAATAGATGATTATTACAAGATCCACCTAGACTAGGCCATTTGTGTACAACTGTGCCTCAGAGATCTCTTTTGATTCTCATATTTCTGACCACACAGGAAGCACCATGAACACCATTTGGATAAACACAATTATCCTCACTCGGGTTGTATTAAAACCTCTGTTGGCTGCACTGCCTTATTAGCGCTTTCCGTTCAAGGCTACTGTCTCCCCAGTCACTGCTGTGCAGGTGTGAATGTGTTACATCGGTTCATTTGTAACTGTGGAGCAAAAATGATGGCCCAAAAGCATGAAAGATGAGCAGCATGGAGATTTTTTTTTTCCCCCCATTTGTGCATCGTTTGGATACCTGCAAACAAAATTTGGACCGATACTCTATTCTAATGAAAGTGAAAGTTTCATTAGAGAAAAATAAATAATTGCTGATGATGACCCATGGATTCATCACTATGAACCTGGGAGTAAACGGCAGAGTATGGAACAGAAACATCCTCAATTGCTGACTGACAAACATCATCTGGAAAATTGATGCTTCTGGGAGAGGCGTAGTGGTTAGCACTGTCGTCTTGCACCTCCAGGGTCTGGGTTCGATTCCCAGCCAGGCTCGATTCCCATCTCTGTGTGCATGGAGTTTGCATGTTCTCCCTGTGCTGGTGGGTTTCCTCCAGGTACTCCGGTTTCCTCCCAAAGCCCAAAGACATGCAGATTAGGCTAATTGGCATTCCCAAATTGCCTGTAGTGTGTGAATGAGTATGTTACTGTGTGTATGTGTATGAATTGGCACCCTTTCCGCCTCGTGCCTTAAATCTCCTGGGATAGGCTCCAGGCCCCTGCAATTCTGAATACACGATAAAGCGGTATAGATGATGAGTGAGTGAGTTTTCTGGGATTTTCAACGATCTGTATTGGAACATTATCAGGAAAAAGGTTCAACAATCAACAGTGCTCATTACAGTGAGATGCCTATTAAAGCCTAAACTTCGGATTGAATGCAGAGGACTGCTATCGTTGTGATCTTGCCTGACAATGCACATCCACACACTTCTGCCCACACTGTCGACATTCTGCAAAAAACTTCATTTTAAGGCGTTAAAGCTTCCTCCCTATGGTCCTGATCCTTCTCCATCAGACTTTCACCTGTTTGGTCCCCTGAAAGCAGCCATACGAGGGGTAAAGAAGTCTAGACAAGACAGGGTTCATGGCCCGCATAAAACGGGCCATGAACCCGTTCATATTAAATGAGGGAATATGAAAGCTTGTTTACAGATGGACAATGGAGATTATAGAAATTCTTACAGAAATTTAAGGAGTCTGGTTCATGTGTAAATGTGCTCATTCTACAAAAATCACTCTGGAAATCATAATAGGTCAGCCCTAATAACCTTAGGAATCACTTTCAACATGAAACATCCACAGGATCTTCTGAAACATCCTAGTGCCAGATACCACAGCACACCCCCAGAGGCCCTATTAAGTTATGCCTCTGAGAGGCTGAAACAGCCCTGGTGGCACAAAGGAAGCCTACCTGCTCTTACATTCAGTCATTTCACAAGCACTCAGATCTCCCTAATGGAAATTGTTCACCTGCATATCGACTGCTCGTGATAATGTTAATTGATATTAGTTTCATTTAATGATCTTTATATTAACGATCTGTGTGCCCTGAGTGATATTAGAGCCTTGGACTAAAGTGACTAGATTAAGCATGAAGAGGATGATTGCAGAAAGTAAAAATCTAATATTAGAGTCATAATAAATCACGTTGCTTTTACTTTTGATATTTAAATACAGTTGAAGGCAACAGTTGAAGGCAAGCACTTCTTTTTACTTTTAAATTTAAGATGAAGGATGTCTAGTAATATTTAATTTAGTCTTTTTACTTTCACTCAAGTACCGGACTTGTGAACTTTTTCCACACTTGATTTTATCCTTAATCATAGGTGAAAGTAGGGTCTTTTTATTCTGGTATTGCATAATACTAAAAGATTTAGTGAGCTACAACAAAACTGGAAGGAGGGGAGAGCACCTGCCATCCAAAACCCACATCCAAAACCAGTTACCGAAGCACTTTGAGCATGAAAACACATCTGATATTGTCTCTGAACCATCCATGTTGTGTTTCAATCTTTCATTACTACTAGTTAACATGAGAGCGAGCTTCCACCAATGCACTGACCAGTTCATTACTTATCTCAAAACTAACTAACTTCTAACACTAGACCGAATCCCAAATCCTTCTCTAACCCCTTATTAAGGGCAGTAGTTGGTGTGTGAAACAAGGGATTCTACACCCTACATAGTGCACTAGCTTTCCATTTTACACTATTTTGGATTCAACCCCTGAACAGAGTTAGTTAAGGCTGTTTGGATCAAGAGACATCACATTTTTGTCTTAACGAAAGCTAATAAGGTAGTGATGGCTCTGGGTTACTGATCATAACTTTTGGGGTCAAACCCTAATGCTCCCAGGCTGTAACTTTTAGGCCACTGAGCAAGGTCCTTTCTGCTCCAGGCACTCTATATTATGGCTGACAATGTGTTCTGACTTCAACTTCATAACAAGTAGTGGTTAGTAGATAAAAAGAACTGCACTAATGCACATGTTACAAAATAATGGCTTTTACACAAGAAAGCCATAGACTTAGAGAAGTGCAAAATCCAACCTTTCAAGACAATGCACATATATTCATGACAGCGTGTGCCTTAATTGTGTTTGGTTTCTGTGAGGTTATCTGGGGTAACGTATTCTAGAATATAAAATAAATTAGAATCTAACCACCATGGGAATTTCTTAAAGCAGCTCTGAACTTGCAGCTTAATGTGTTGTAGCCAACCTCTGAGAAGCTTCAGACCAACGGGGGGGGGGTCTGTTATTAGTGTGCATGATTCATGGACCTGAGCCAAGTACACTGTTAGAGCTGATAGGGTTATTGAACAGTTTGAGCTTTACAACAGTTAATCAGGCTTTATAAAATTGGGTTGTGATGGGATGGATTCAAACAAGGTAGTGCATACGTCTATGGGCCTGTTTACTTAGGTCAGGTTGTGACATCACAAGCAGAGCAAACAGAACAAATGTAATATGAAGCGACCACCATCTTAGGCATCTTGTGCCTTTATTCTACATCACTGGAACAATAACTGGGAGGAACACACACAGGGTGCTACATTAGGATCAGCATAGCTTTGCCCAGTAGATAATACCTATTAATTTCCCCTGCGTTCTTCCCTCAAACTCCAACCCCCATTCCAGCCTTTACCAAAAGCACCAGTTCTCCAGGTTTTTTTTCCATCACCCAAAACATGCTAAATGCTCTGCAAATGACCTCATCCAGATTGTATTCCTACCTCAGTGTTTCCAGGAGAGTCTTTACTACCACACTAACCAGGAGTAACTTGTCACCAACAGTGATGGGTAATAGAAAGGTGCCTTTTAAAAGTCACATATGATACTCTTTTTAAAACAAGTTAATATAAATCTTTGAGGTCTCCAAAATGTGTCTATTGTTACTTCTCCATATGAAAAACAACTCACCTGTTGCATTCTGGTATGCTTGATTTTCTTTTTGTTTCACTCCTTTTCCAAATCTACTGTTTCAGTGTCTGTGGCCTTAAATTAACTTTCACCCACTTTATAAAGTGCATTGTCCAAGCCAGTCAGAATGCAGAGGACTGGAAACATTCACATACCTTAGAAAATATTTCCCACAGCCCGCCACGCACAGGGCCGAACAGAGACAGGGCCCAAAGGCTGCCAATCCAAACTCCTCAAATTAAAATCCAGACAATCAACCATGGGATGCACTGGACAAATAAGTCCAATCAACAGAGGCGCCACCCTGCAACCAACAGCACCCAAAGGATCTCCTACCAATGTGCTGTTGCCAGACAATACAGGACACTTCCAAAGATCTTGTGGCGTCATGCCCCTAGGGGCCAGAGCTTCCCCAATTGACACAAGGGGAACACAAAACCTAGGTGGTTATAATATTAATGGTTTAGATATTATGACTGATTTGTCTATGTAATCATGCCATCTTCAATCTTTAGCATCATACAAGTAAAAAACACACTGTGCGCCAAAGAAGACGAGGTTAGCTGTTAAATGCTAATGGCTAACCTAGCCTGTCTTAAATAAGATTAGATTATCTATTAAAAGCGGAGTCGTGCAGAGCTGGGTGGAGCTGAAGATTGACTGGGAGGAGAATCTCTTGGTATATGAGGTCACAATAAAGGGCAAATCTGCTTTGCTTGTTTATGCCCCAGGCAATTCAAAGATGGAAAAAAAAAAACAGTAGGGAATTTTTCTTCTGCACGTCTAGAAAGGGACTAAAAAGTGAGTTTTGTATAATAGGTCCTCCTTAAAGTATTTAAGCGAACTAAATCTAATTCAAACGTGTCATGTGTCACATTACCTCTGGGTTGGAAAAAAAAAGTTGTCTGCACAACACAACAATGTTTTACTTAACTGGATATATATTCAGATTTCCCCCGTCCCCTCCCCTTAGCTAGTTTCTCACAGGGATGGAAAAAGTCTGAATGTCACTATGTGGTACGGCTGACTCTGGGTCGAAGTCTGTCTGTGGAAAACCCAGTCCACCTATTAAGGTGTTAATGAAAGGTGATGGAGCTGATGCTTAACACAGCGCAGACTGTAATTACAAACTGATTCTAATAATAGGACATATGGCAACTGGCCAAGTGCATTTGGTAACTGCATTTTAAACATCTACAACTCGGGTTGTTGAAGCACAGAAGGTGACGAGCTGGTAAATTATTATAAACAGTTAATCAGTTTGTAATCAAGTGTACATACTGAATAGTTACTGAGCAGTGCATAAAGAACAAGACTACCGGAGATACAAAATTCAAGACCAGAGGCAAAGCTACAGAAAGCCATGTACAGGATGTGATGTCAGCCACTGATGGCCTTCCACTGCACTGTGCTTACAGAATGCTTACGCGGATGACACCATTGAAAAGCGCAAATGGATAAGGAAGTTTTAAATGAGAAACCAGCATTTAAGACAAACCCTGCAGTGGGAGATTAGCAGCAACAAAAGGGGTTTTCGAGAGTTGGGTTCAACAATAGCGCAAATGCATCGCTTGTGATGAATAATATGTTGTTTCGTACCTTTTATATGAAAGACGCTACTCTATGACCGTGTGCAATTTGAACCAGCTATGTCAATTAATAAAAAAAAAATGTGATGCCCACCTTTACATTACTTCTAGAACAGCGCTTGTACAGTATGTGTCATTTGCTATATCTATTATTTATTCTTCTCTAACATTCCTGACCATTTAATAAAACTAAATCTTCATCTGCATTCTATTATAATGCCTCTTTCTTTGTCTCTACTGGACATATTGATGTCTCTGTATGTTCAGGGCATGACGCTTGACGAGCTTCATTCCCATTGAGCGTAACAGATGTGTCCTGACTTGCATGTACTGGGCTCTGGGCAGGAGACTGAGCCCCACTGTTTGCCTTTTAACGCTTTCATTGACATGCCCTTCAATTAATTGCTTTCGCTAATGCATCTGACAGACAAATGAACTTTACACAGCAGTGGTTACATAACCAACCAAACAGCATGTACTGTAGTTCACAAATATTACTCGTGCATGTGAAACGCTTCATTTAGAAATATGCAGGGTGAAAGTGACTTGGCTTATCTGATTTGATCCAAAGCTCTATATAGTGCTTTTGTATGTTCTTCCCCTGTCCACGTGGATCGTTTGGGCGCATAGTGTCTTCGGATGGTTTGGAAGTATTTTAACATAATACAGTACAGTTTAAAGCTTTATGCGACCGTCTGAAAGTGATACTGCAATGAAAATCATTGTCTGGTCAATCAGTGCTCAGGAGAGACTTGATGTAGTTTCACATTCCAGACTCAGGCATGGATCCAAGTACAATTCACCCCAAAGTCAGGTACACTTGCCTAATCTAAACACTCGACCCTGTACCCTATCTACTTTGCTCATTTTCACTTGAAATGGCGGTCTTAAAGCTATGCAATATTCTCAACTCATGCATGATTTAATATCAAATGTGAAAGCCAACCATACTGTACCTAAACACAGAAGTGGACCACTGTTTAGGCTGTGACATCATCAAGGCTGTCTGGCTCCTCTGCCGACCTCATCCTTTGATCTGCATGGTAATAACTGTTAAAGCAGGAAGGCAAGTAAGAGGGTCACTCTTGACATTTTCTCAGAAATATCACGAGGTGATAAGCACAAAGGTGATTTTTTAATCTCCCACTGCATCGACCGACTAAGTGCATACTGCCACCTACTGTTTCAGTGAGTAAAAATGCGCACTTGTACTCAGGTAGGGAACAATATTACCAACATGAAAGTGGGTCATAATAAGTAAACATGGCTTGTGTAAAAGCACCCAGAAAGACGGAGAGAGAAATTCACCACTGCACGTTTCATATACAGTACACATGGATTTGCACACATCAATATTAAGAACCCATATCCACTCATATATTTGGCCTCTGTAGACTTTTATGATTTCAAATGATTGATTTCTTGCATCAAGTATTCTTGATATGATTCATCTCTGCCAGTAGTGTCATGTATTATCTGTGGAACTAAATCTGCTAATGTTTTTTGATTTGATTTTTCTCAACCCAATTACTTGTGCTATTGGAGTTTCACTTCTGTGCCTGCTCTCTTGACAGAACTCTCAAATCATAACATACCCTCAGGGTTTGTTTCAGTTCAGTGAAATAATGTATGAGGAGAGAAACTTTGGAGAATATGTCTGAAGATGCAGCTATTACAGCAATAAAAGCGCACATTCAGTAATTCTTTGTTGCTAGTCTGGATGTCTGGTCTTGGTGGGAGCTGTATTGTGTTTCAAGGAAGCACTACTATTAACTTTTCTCATATGATTTATGAGGAGAGATGGATTTAATGTAACATTACAGTGTAACAACTACTGTAACTGTTATTAGAAATCAACCTCACCATTCACTGATGTGCATCAAAGAAACCAAAAATGGTACTGTATATGCATTATACATGATTTCCACGAGATTTTGGAAGTTCGCGCTGTTTTGGTTTGATTCTGTTGCATTTCTGCACTGTTTTACAGTTTATATGACGGTGAAGACTGAAATGACTTATTCATTAGAAATAAGCAAGTTTTGGTCCACTTCTCTTTATTTCGTTTTGGGATGGGCAAGTCTGAGATATTCTTGCAAGTAGAAATAAAATTCCTGAATGATGAAGAGTCACATGATGCGTGCTTGGAGGAAGAAAGCTGAAATTTACGCATATGACATTCTATTGTCTAATTTTGTATATTGGAGTTTGGCTTGGGCTAGAACAGCTGTTCCTGAGCTGCGAGTTAATGTTTATTAACTAATCAGCAAGAAAATATTTTCCTTCAAAATTGTGATTGTGTTTTTCTAAATTGAAAAGTCTGCAGAAGATTGTAGGAGGTTATGTCTGTTATGACATTATTTTGATATGAATATGGACCAATAAATGGCATAAATTTGCTAGCTTCATTCAACAAATTCAATGTGAATGAACACAATTGTATATAAAGCCAACATAACACGAGCTAGATTTAAGATTCACCTCAGGTTGTTTTTTTTCTCTCTCAAACCTCCTTGGACGTTACATAGAAATACATTTTCATAAAATATTTTGTCTGGGGTAGCTCAGTCGTTAAGGCATTGGAATTCAGTTCAGAGGGTCCCAGGTTCAAATCCCATGACCACGATGTTGTCCCTGTTGGGCCCTTGAGCAAGGCCCTTAACTGCAAAGATGTATAATGAGATAAAAATGTAAGTTGCTTTGGATAAGTGTGTGTGCCAAATGCCTGAATGTTTATACAATACTATGCAAAAGCTTCCCCTTATTTCTTATAAAATGTAATTAAATTATGGAAATGAAATTAAAGACACTTAAAGATTTTTTTTTCCTGCTACAAGCTGCAAATTGCCTAAAAACACAATTTACAAATTGGTTGTTTGTTACAACCACAGCAGCAACCTCATTTCCCCTCTCGTCTTTTCTAATCACTTAGCATTCAGCATCACCAGTATACTAATCACCGGCCTGATCGTCTGTCCTCATCTGCACCTGTTTCTCACTGGTTCATGCCTTGTGTTAGATTTATTTTTATTTTTTTAATGCTTGAATGATTCATAAGTCACTATTGGGTGTAAAAAACAAAAGCATTTTTCTGGCCAGGTACAGGGACTGGACTGAAATGAGAGCCAAAAATTTGAACAAAATGGAAGAAAAACGTCCTTCAGGAATTCCTTAAGACTATATTAAAAATACATGAAAGTCTTGCTCTTTGGTAGCAAAATATGAAGAATTGTGGAGTGTCTCAATACATTTCACATTATAATTTGACAGCAATATATCTATTTTCATATTTAATTCTTATTGTTAATACTGGATTTAGGCTTTAAAAAAATCTCTGTATTACAACTATTAGGATGCGCAAGCACAGAGTAAGGGGTGTATTTAGATGTCTGCTGTTTGATGCTGCAGGCATTATTCTGTCAAAGTATTATACGATCCTAATAAAACTACTCTCACTGCACCCTCAGAATGGACTGCTTCTGCTCTCTCTGAATAGAAGAGACCCTTTTATCCAAGACCGGCTGGTCTATCACATACTGTATCAAGTACACTAGAGTGATCCTTATGCAAGTGCAATCATGATCATTTTTCAGTTTTGGTTCAGCTTGTGGATTGCTCCCTATAATATACAGTAATTTATTGAAGCCATATTGTTATAGAAGACGGTCTATGAGTTGTAATTTCATACTCCTTACATAGCACAGTTGAGAAGGGTCCTCAGATAACTGATCTGTTAAACTGAGAGCAGATCAGAGATGGATACGCGCTTGTAGAGAAGATACTGTAGAACAGTGATTTAACCAGGGTTCTTGTCTCCATTATCAGTCAGTGACTGAATGAGGCAGTGACCTGGAAATCAAGCACTTAGTTGGAGTTTCATATGTAACCATTGCCTTCTTCCTTATGTTCTGGGTCATCAAGGTGCTTTCCATGCATTAAAGACACAATCAAGGTTTGTTACACCTCCTCATACAGTATGGTACCTTCTAGACAATAATGGTGATCATTAAGGGTGTTAATCACTGGTTTCCATGAAGACCATCCCAGGAAAGTAAGAGCAAAACTCACCAATTAGCAGAACCTCACATTAGAGCCATTGTGAAGGCTTTAAAGTGCCTGTGAACTGTGGTCCAGGTCACACCTCCAGGGCTTGCTATGCATCAACAGACGCACTCCATCTCCACATACTCTCTGCATTTATTTCTCTCACCCTTAGTACGCCCTCAAGCCACACAATCACATTATAACACAATGTTATTCAAGGAAACTTCAAGTTCAGAGCACATTCATAGGTTTAGATTATAGTTGTGATATACAGTCTATGCATACAATCCACATTCTAACAAGTAGCTTTAGAATGTGTAATTGAGTAAAACCTTTCCTGAGGGCGAAAGCGGTAAACAATTTCCCGATCGTTTTTCTTCTGAACCGTTAACCTTTTTGTCTCGAACATGCCAGTGGCTCGGCTGTGGGTCTAAGAATTATTTATAATGTAGCCAGATGAAAAGGCTAATCAATATGTTAAAAGGGCTCCCCGTTATTGATTTTTGTGCAGTGCTGCAAAAAGCAGCGGATGACTAGGAGTGTGTGTAGTCGCCGTGGTAAGCCTGGCCATGGTGGATTAGGAGCCTAAGTGAATTAGTCAGGAATTTGGTGAAGGATTAGCCTGAGCAACAGGAGACTGACTTGTCAAGGTCTTTGGTCATTTCACCTGGCATGCAGGTTTTTGATAAGACTCCAAATAAACACATCTGGAGAACCGAATACAGCTTAATCATTCTTTTCAGGTTACTACCCAGGAACTCTTGAACATTGTAATACAGTCATAATGGTTGGATAAAAGTTCAAAATACTTTGATGAAATCATATGGAGATAACATTGAATGGATGATCCCAGTGTTTACCCTATAATAGCACCTGTGGGCCACCATGGCAACAAGAGCCCTGCTATTCATACATGACAGGACATTTCTAAAAAAAAATCTAATTTCATCCAATAGACCGTAACAGCTATAGGTTTACTGTAGTAATGTGGCTATACAGTAATTCCAGAAATGCCACAAGGTGGTTTTTATGGTTGTAGACTAGAGCAGAAGTTGTTTTGTGAAGACACCACTCTGATCTATATACTGTATATACAGTATACTGTAAAGCTACCCATATAACGGTTTTTCACTTCTCTGTTACTTTGTTATATATGTTAGTGAAGTTAAAGTGTATTTACCTCTGTATGAAAGAATAGAATAGGAAAACACCTTGATAATCCTCATTCACATTTTATAAATGTAATGTGTTTTAGATTAGGATAGAAAAGATGTAGAGAAATCCTTATTTAATTAGAATATGTACAGTCTTGTACAGTACAAGACTCACATAGCTACTGTACATGTAGCTTGTCATTATGTCAAAACAAAAGCCTGTCAGGTGTATTAAAAATAAGTTGCTAAATTAATTAGAAGCAGCAGCAGCAAAAAAAACAAAAACAAATCTAGATAATTTTGCTTGTTTTATATTATCAAAAGATGTTCAGTTTTTCTTCTGTTAACCATACATAGTTGAATGGGCAGCACACTGGTTTAGTGGTTATCACTTTCACCTTGCACCTCCGGGTTCGATTCCTGCCTTGCATGGAGTTTGCTTGTTCTCCCCATACTCGGGGGGGG
>JAQMYI010000019.1:16890944-16904179 GCA_030014275.1 Clariallabes melas
TAATGTTTATCAGTACATTACAGAAAATAATGAACTTTATCACAATATGCTAATTTTTTGAGAAGGACCTGTATTTATTTATTTTTCTTTCCCTGAGATATGCATGTCTCCAATATTAAGATTATGCTATTTGAAAATAAAAACTGATTTTTAAAAAAAAGATAGTATTAATTAATGAGTAATGATATGTATGTATTATATACTATATAATAAGATTTGAGGTAATTTATAGTCAAAAAAACGTAAATTTCAGCAAGCCATATTGTATACCACAATGTACCACTGTACTTAATATAAATAGTACAGTAGTTAAAAGTAAAATAATTCCCTGCATGAGAAAAATGATCTTAAGTCTACAGTCTGAGTCGAGCACAACATTTTTATGTTTTATAAAGATTTACATAATTTTAGCATGAACCCCTCACTACAAACACTCAACTTGTTACCTTATAAGATAAGAATTATGAGAATTTGACTGTTATTTTAGAGCTTTTACGTTACATTCTTGTAATTTTTATTATTATTCATTTGACTATTATTATTTACCCAAAGTAAAAAAATATTATCATGCATATTATTGTATATCAAAGTATATTAGCAAAACGGACCAAAATAGCTTTTTGCAATTCTCTTCGTATCACCTCAGAGCCAGGTCTCAAGTGATCGCTTCGACTGTGAGATAAAGACAAGAAAAAAGACGAAATCCCTGTTGAGTCTAAAGCCGTTTGTCAATCACAGCTGGAAATGGGAATGTAGTGAGATTGGAGGACGGGGACAGACGATCAATCTGAATGACCAGCCAGTGGGAAGCTAATGAGAGGCAGAGATGGGAATCGGTTAAGGTGAAAGAGGGGGAGAAAGGTGGCTGTTCTCAGCATTCAGCCAAGGGAACGAGATCTCTGCTGAATACCAGCCTGGCCGTGCATGAGACTGGAGTGTTAATGAGATGCACTTCATTTTCCTTTTCATTCCATCTCTGTCCTGAGTTTATTAAATCCTCTCTGTTTATATCCGTGCAGGTTATTCCTCTTAAACTAATACGAGGTTATCTCACCTTCTTTTTCAGTAAAAGATAAAAATATTAATCTCACCTTTAAACCATGGCTTGACTTTACAAACCCTTTCATTTGAATTCAATTACGTTGCACATTTGCGAATTTAAGACCATGCTCGGAATTCAAGCCTCCTACACGAGCATCAGTCAGTTAGGGAGCAAAAAAAAAAAAAAAAAAAAAAAATTTTCAACTTGAAGTGGAGTGTGTAAGCCCTGATCACGGATATCACCTGGCACAGCATGAGTTCCATCAACTTTGCAGGCACTTTCTGTACTCAAGCCCAAGTCAACATCCTGTATGACCATGCTGTTAAAAGCATTTTTCTCATTAAAGACTTTTTCCACAGTCAGAGTGTCAGAGATCCTTTTTCTTTCTAACCTAACCACTGTTTCTTTTTATTCTTTTTCTCTTTCAGTCCCCTCGGTCTGCTTCAGTTATCTACACTGAACATCTTTCCCTGTGGCAGGTCGCAGTAATCTTTCCCTTTGGCTCTTCCCTCTTATGTCCCCACCTCCTTCACTCATCTTTCTGTCTCCTGTGATTTTGGGTTCACGCCGTTTATTGTGTTGTTATCGCCATTTGTATGCACTTATCCACAAAGATAGCATTATATCCCTTAAAGAGCTCCCAAATCTGACTATTGACTTCACAGTAATACGGCCTGTTTATCCGGTTGAATCCAAATGTCAAGTAATGACTGCGTAATAGGATGAGATATCAGATCACACTAGGGCAACATCACATCTTATTAACATCGCTGCTGTTTGCTCTCAAAAATGAACCTGACATTTTACTTCTCTGCTTTTAAATATGTCTTTTTATCTCCTAGTGTAGTGCTTTAGCCTCGAGCAATTAATTGAAGAGTCAGATTTCTAGAGGCATGAGGCTTGAGGCTATAGAGAAATTACATTCTAGCAGCATGCAAATAGCTTGCCATTGAATTGGAAAGACTGTTTGGTGTTTCTAAAAAATTGCTCATATAATGAGACTAAATCATGACTTATTAAACCGTTAATATAAAAAAAATACATTTTCACATATCAGTTAATTATATTCCCTAGCCCGCCCTTGTCTATGTGTTAAATACCATCACATTAGATGATTATTTATTATCTTTGTCTTTCTTTGTCTTGAGTGGACATTTTCTGAGTTTGCAATATGAAATAGTGGAACATGTGTGGGTGCTGGAAACATCTTGGTAAATTGTTCATACTGGAGCTTTTGGATTTTTTTTTTAATAGTCTCAGGAATATTGAATGCATCACGGGTCCAAATGTGAATAAAAAAGCTGAGACTTTTGTTTGCGCAGAGTACCAGAATACAGTTATGAGACTAAAAACTACCCTTATTTCTTTATATAATCCCCTGCTGCACTAATGCACTTATCCCAGCATTCTACTGCTTGGATACCATCAAAGCAAAAAGTTCTCAGTACACCACAGCCAAGATTGGTCTGTCTGCTTCAAGCCTAAAACCCTGGCCTCCCAAAAACCCCTTTGATGACCCAAACATGGTGGAAATCTGTCCTGTAATGTAAAGTGGGGCTCGCAAATGATGTGCATACAATTCCAACAGACAGATGTGTCTCTTCTGCAAGATGGTGACACGTTATCTGTTGATTTTCAAGGAACAGGCATTCCACTTGCTAAATGTTCATGGGAACGACTGCAGTGGGTTCCGAGCCACCTCGACCGGGATTGTTATTAATGAATATACAACCTTCTTTAGGACGTTTGGATCATTTAAATGTTTTACTGTTGTTATAGTAACTGTCTCATCATCGTACTGCACTTTAAGTCTTCTGTAAATGTCATTCGCTTTTACACCTTCATTCATGAGAAATTCCATTACATGTCATGATTTGGCTTGAACGAACCTTGTATTTTGTTACAATACTTGTTGCAATAAAGCAAAAATAAAAACTTACATTTTTATCTAGACCTTTCAAAGTAAAGATAATGAAGTTTGTGCTACAGGCACCTATATGTTTTCGAAAGCTGAAGAAGCCACTGTACTTATCAAACATGAGGATCAAATGCTCCACCTCAGTAAAAAAAAAAAAATGCTGGATTGAGTAAAGACCAAAAAATAATAATAATTCCCTCTAATTACCTAATCATCAGTGCTGGGGTATGTTACTTTTTAAAGTAACTTATTACATTACAAAATTAATGTCATTAAAAACTTTCTGATAAAAGTAACTAGTTAGAGTACTTTTTCCATTGCAGAAAATGAAAACTCCTTTGTAATTCCTCATGCATTTTGCTCTAGTCAAGACCTTTATAATTATTCTACAATCATCACTCAATGAAGTTTGGCCCATAATCTGTTAACCACTAATACCCACAAATATCTCATCTATGCGGTTTTGTGCAGTGGCCATACGTGCCATGATTCACTGCAAGTTTTCGCGCTGTGATTAGGTTTCCATCTTTCCGCGTGTTGGTCCTCGCATAGTCAAACCGCATAGGTGAGATAGGGGTATAACCCCAGGAATAACAGACTGGGGGTGGGTTATCGGGGGCGGGGCTTGTAGGACGACTTTCTCACACACACAATAACGGATTGGGAATGACTGCTGTCTGGCTCACGGATTGCATAAATTGTCGGAATAATGGATATTTTTGAAAAAGTAACTAAATAACTGAGTACTTAAATGGCGGACCTAACACATTACAGTAGATTACTCGTTACATCAAAAATTAATCCAAGTACTCTAACGTGTTACTTTGTAACGCGCTACACCCAACACTGCTAATCACACAGGACATGTCCATGTCCCAGATGTGAAATGGATAAAAAAAGGTTCATAAATGTGCTTTTAGTACAAAAAAGCTACTGTAATATTCAGGAAATGGACTGTATCTCAGTCGTGGATAATTAATTCTAATTTTGTTACCTTAAATCTTTTAATATAGGTATTTTATACATTCTCCAGCATTGCTCTATTTTATGCTTATTAATTATAGATAGATAGATAAATAGACAGACAGACATAGATGGACACTTCATTGATCCCTAAGGAAATTCAAACATCCATTACTGACCTGTTAAACTAATGGTAGCAATACTAATTACAGTATTATAAATTAGAAATTGACAAAGAAGCATAGTGCAATATTTAATATATAACTTGGAAAAATTTTTAAGTGTTACCATATAATTTATTTGTACCTGAAAAAGGTCCTCGTCTTATATGCTACAACTATGATCTTAATAAAAGTCCATATGGGTTATTAAAAAGGCAGCAGTCTGTTTGGCTTTTACACGGTCTGTCTAAAAAGTATCCAGCCATGTAACGACTGGATTACATGTACTGTATTAAACTTCTAAATACACTTCTAGTTCTCACAACGTTATTCGTTAATCTTTGTTGATTGCACCCGGTACATGTTCAATATTCTCAGGTGTTTTGCTTGTTGCAGGTCTTCCAAAATGTGGATCATTTTTAACGTTTTAACAGATTCTCAACCATCAATATCAGGGGTGCACTGACTACAGTGAGGTCATCATTGTTCACATGCACATTCCAGTCCACTGGAAGAATGTTACCACTGACAGGTAACATCTATGTCGGGTAAACTGATCTTGTTATGTTAATCTCTTATATGAATGACGGTGTTGTTAAAGCTACAGTATGAACTTTGCCTGTCATTTTAACCTCAGTTAATTCTGGACGTGTCAGAGACACTTGTAAGAAATCTTCAGAACGGTTCACTGCACACAGTGGCAGTTGTAACACTAGATTTCAAAAATGCTCAAGCAGCTTTCTTAAAAAAAGAAAAGAAAAGAAAAGCAGCTGAAGATTTGGCACTTAAAGAATATTGATAGGGGAGATTACTGTCTCTAGAGGGAATGTAAGATACTGCTGAGCCAATGATCCACATCTTCTCCATGACCTCTAACTTTAGCTGAAACAAGAGCAAGTTTTATAGATAGTGCTCACATTTCTAGCCTGAACTGAACCCTAATTCTGCTCAACCTTACACTATATCATTACTTAACATAATCAAAATGGTTGTCACAGATACTGTATGCTGTAATACATATATTTGTCTGAGGCTTTCATTTCATGTGGCATCAGATGAATTCTTCTGTGCAATTAGTGAGTAATCTGATTGGCTGAGAGGCATTCCAAGATTGTTGATATAGAGCACTGGGATGTTTATACTGTACAGTATGTATCATTTTGTGTCACCGGTGTTCTAACAATTGTTACGTACATTATCAGTCACCAGTATAAGTTAGTACAGTCTACAGCTCTGGAAAGAGAAGAGCAGCTGCCTGCCAAAACCCACATTTCAAAATCAGTGGAAAGCACAACACATGATAGCATTGTCATCCTAAACAACACTTTTTCTCTTTAGACAGCTAAGTACAAAGCTAACTAGCTTCTAACACAAGGCTGAATCCAAAATCCCTCTCTAACCCCTTATCAAGGACACTACTTGACGTGTGGAATAAGGGATTGTGCACCCACGCATACTAACTTTCCATTTAACCCTGTTTGGAATTCAACCCGAAAAACCCGAAAATCTCCTCACCTTTTTTCAAAGTCCTTGAGCTTTCCGACGGTGCCAGCCACATGTCTCTAGGAAGCACGGTTCACGAGATAGCCACCCTGGCATAAAAAATCGGTTGGATTTGGAAAATTGGATTATCACTTGGCACTCACAGGCCAAATCGTCCTGGAGGTATTGGATTCTAGCCGACCACAGGCACCTCAGGTTGGCCACACTAGGCACCCTCACCTGCGGTCAGACCCCTGAAGGTCAGTTTTTGGGACTTTGAAATAGGTCCTAACCTATTTTCCTCACCTTTTGGCTACAACATTAGTTCCCCCCAGTCATGGAAGGATGTGTTGATGGACTAAAAGAACTTGTCAAATAAATATATAAATCATAAGCAATTGTTAATTAATGCCATTTGTGGAAATAATGTATAAAAGTCTTAAAATCTTAAACTCGAGGTTGTGCTGTTATACTGAATATCATACTGGTGGTCAGCACATAGGCACATACTGATGTTTAATACTTCTGCACTCCTCCTCTCATGTTATATTGAGCTTAAGGGGTCCTTTTTAACTTGTCATCATCAGCAACCATGAAGGCTATCACTTATAATGACAAAAAGTGGTAATTAGTAAAATTCTTCTTCATTTTTGTATTTTTAACTGATCTACAATACAATCCATGCAGGGAGATGTGATTGTCCATCTTTATATAATCTTTGCATTGCAAAGGTAATGAAAAAAACAAAAATCACTTGTGTTTTTTTATACGGATGTGTTAATATTGACATTGCCTCTAACATTTACATTTACTTTGTAAGGATTTCTTTCATGCTCAATAAATTCCTTTAATTTCAAATAGAAACATATTTTCTTTGTAGTTCTTGCCTTTTAACATGAAAGACTTTTATAAGCTTTTTTTGAATGATGTGAGGCTCTTCTTTATTCTGGTATTTGTCTTTGTGATGGAAATTGACATGGTGTACATTTGTGTCTTCTGGCTTTCAGGTTGTATTTTTACACTATTTCAACAACGAACCAATGTTTTTCTTTCCACTCAGGCTCTACAATTCTACTTGCAGGATAATTTAGAATATATATATTTTTAATATATATATATATTTATATATAAAAAATGCTACATAAATGTTTACTTGATAAACAAGCGAGGTCTTGACATACGAATAGTATGCACTTTGTCTGCTGAGCGTCACATGATCACAACTGAGTCAATGGTTCTTCTCTCTCGCACTGCGGGATTATGGGTAATTGTCTCCCATGCAGTGCACATGCGTCATAGGTATAGTCAACATACATGCGCGTAGTGACTGTTCTTTAGTAACTGGTAACAATGGCCCACATGGAGAAGAAAGTTAAAAAGGCTGTAGCAGTGCGGGAGATGAATCTGTTTAATGACAATGCAATGTCACATTACTGCAAAATCCTCAAAAGGAGGCAAAAGCAAGTGTTATTAGTGAGGTTCCTTGTTAAAAATATTTGCAGACAGAGCAGCGTTTCCATTAGTGTGTGTGTGTGTTTGGGCACATGCGCAAATTTGAGTATGTTTGAAAGTCATCCTACACAGTAGCCCCCCTCCTACTCCTCTGTCAGGAAAATCACAAAGGAGATCACTTATGTGAACACTTGGTGAAGTAGCATCGTAAAAAAAATCAAAAGTAAAAACCAGAGCTATGTATAATAGTAAAAGTAAGAGCATGTCTGTGCACACACAATGCGATGAGAACTTTGCCAGAAGGACTGGGACTAAACAGCTGTGTGACCTTAAGAAAACCACATAGTGAGACTCTTTAGAAAACTCTTTAATTTGCTACGGCATAAAGATTGGACTTTGTAGCAATAAAAAACAATCATGTGGTATAGATTCCAGATTGATCTTATTCCAGAGAGATTGGTCTGTAAGTGTAAGGAGGGAAGTGCATGAAGCGATCATGCATAGTGCTCATTGTACACACCTCTGGAGGCAGTGTTATGACCTGGAATGGCTTCAGTTGGTCAGGTCTAGACTCAGCAACGCCATGTGGAAATAAAATGAAGTCAGCTGACAACCCGAATGCACTGAATGACCAGGGAATCACATCTGTTGAGGTTTTCTTCCCTGATATTCCAGATACTCAAATTGTGAAAGAGTTTTTCTTAGAGCATGAGGAAGCATTTTTACACATGAACTGTTAAAACTCAAAGCTAAATATGATTGAATGAAATCTTACAGTAAATTGTGTACCTTTTTTTATTGGACAGGTACTGTATATAACATTGTCATCTCTCTCTCTCTCTCTCTCTCTCTTACTGTCTCTTATTATCTTTTTATTTCTCTTTCTATCTCCATGTCACATAAATAGCTTGTCTTATCTGTCAGAAAAGCTCCCAAGTGAATAGGTAGAGGAAGATGCCAAACCCTGACGATAATAGTCTCTTAAATGCTGGATCACATTTTATTTTCACTCTGGAGACAGAAAAAAAATGTCTCTTCTGGCTTCAGGTGATAGCACATAAGGAAAAAAAAAAACTTTCTCATACGTGACAGTGACTTCTTAGCACCTAAGACTGAAAAAAGTCTGTGAATCAGCTAAAGCTGTGACTGTATCACTGGATTCAGTCAATTTTAATTAGTAATTTTAATTGGTTCATTTTTTTTTTGTAGATTCAGACATTTTGAGGAAGAGTTTATACTAATGCTCAAGTTCACTGTGGCTGCAATTATCGGATTTTTATTTCATTTACGATAAACAATCAGTTTACATCTGTGCTGAGGAGCAGGTTGCTTGATTTGGCCCACGGCAATGTTAAATAGCTGCACATTTTGCATCTAATCTAAGATGTACCCTGCCTTATATTATTTTTAATTCTTTGTCTCATGTTAATTGGGTAGAAAGATATTGGTTTATTTCTTAGAAATCAGTTGGTACGAGGGGATAAATAAGGATCATGCCAGATCATGCTCATCATGCCAGAGAAAAAAATATTCTGAAATAGTTTGGTTACCACCTTAAAATACATTTTCTATAACAGCATGCCATAACATTGTTTTGTTGTTGCCTGATGGTTTATTCTCCTATGCTTATAACTGTAATTTACCAATAATTACAATTAAAAACGTTTTGATAAGGCAAAAGGGGAAAAAGTGAGTCTTGAGAGGACCCATAAAATTGCATACATACCTGTACACTTATTAGCAGTAAAAGATTAAGTTCCCCTAGTTCTGGCACCATGGCAGCTTTGACAATTGGGGCATGGTTTCATGAGGTCTCTAGGGGTGCGGTGGTGTCTGGCACTGGGATGTTAGCAGTGGATTCTTTGGGTGCTATAGGTTGCATTGTTTGCTGGATTGGGCGCTTTTGTCCGGTGAATCCTATGGATGCTTGGTTGAAATGAGATGTGGAGAATTTGGAAGCCGGATCAACCACCTTGAACTCTCCGCCTGCTAAGCCCCATACAGAACATGGCAGGCTGTTATGCACTGGGTGTTCTGATCATGGTCAGCACTTACTAGATGGTCCTTGGCTGCCAATGATCCTGTCACCAGTTTAGATTTTATAATTGATAATCAGTTTTATTCAATTCACATGGTGGTGTTAGTGTTGTGGCTGATCATGTTAAAAAAAAGGGTTTTCTCTCAGCAGCTTCTTCTTCATCTCACTTAAATGTAATAAAACAAAAATGACTTCTGTCCTATTGACAAAATGCTGACACGGGTTAATCCTTACATAATTAACTGACATTCACCTTACAAAAAACTTATATACATTTTAAAAAATTTATTCATGCCATACAGTACAGTATATGTCCCCATGAAAGTGTTGCTACTATAGAAACAATGACATTAATATGTGACTACCATCTGCTGCTTATAACGTCTGCCACCTTCTGACCAATCAGAATTGGGAATTTAACTACACTCTAGTATTAAGGAATTTAAGTCGATGCTCTGTTTCTGTAGAACCAAATGACGAAGGGGATTGAATCTAAAGGGATTCAAAACTGTTTGAAATGTAGATTGTGTGTTCACACTGTCTTGTGCTTTTTATTGGTACTTCCTTGGCCATCATTCAGACATAAGCCACATCCAACTTACATTATAAACAAGGCGAGCGTTAAATGTGTAGTTTGTAAAATTACAGCTGGTTTGCTGCCTAATCCTTAGTCTCAAACTCTCTTCATGCCCTTTAAATTAAGAAGGTACTTGATTATACCACATGCTAGGCAGCAGAGTCTCAGTGTGGCTTCAAATTTGGCCAACTAATTATATACTAGCCGTTTAAGGTCCAGGGCTTGAGCTGGAATTAACTTCATCGAATTCATTCATCCTGCTGTTTTCGTTGACTGGACGCTGCTGGATGCAGAATATAATGCGTTTAAATGAAGCTAAAAAGAAAGACTATAGTTCCCCTTGTGTTTCCTTCCTAGAAGATTTCCAACGTTTTATATGTAAATGAGTATAATAAAACAGATGTTGGTTCTTTATTTGCAGACATTTACAGAAACCTCCAGATTTAATAGCGTACTGTTGCCTGATCTCTTTACCTCATCTTTACAGATTTGATTGAAGAGGGTTGGATAGGCTGTGAGTTAACACACTCTCTCTCTCTCTCAAGACACACTCATTGCCTTTCCACTGATTATTCCTTATTCAAACATCAGCTGTCAGTCCCAAAGCCAAATATATCCACTGTGGCATGGAGTGAATAAAAAAAAAAAAAACAGCTTATATATTAACAATGTGCATAATTTATCTTTGCATGAATATTCATTTTGTAATTTGCATAATGTCTAAAAAGATATGTTTTTTTTCCAGTGA
Organism: Clariallabes melas; assembly: GCA_030014275.1. NCBI lineage: Eukaryota > Metazoa > Chordata > Actinopteri > Siluriformes > Clariidae > Clariallabes > Clariallabes melas. Next base: position 16,901,326 of record JAQMYI010000019.1, read on the forward strand.
TATTCCTAGCATTAGAACTAGGTGTATTTTTAGCAAATTTAAAAAGGTGGTAAAAAGGTAAAAAAAAAAAAAAAAAAAAACTTCATACTTATCCAAGCTTGAAGTTGTCGCTTTTAAAGCAGGAGCTTCTTTTTTAGAAAGCAGCAATTTTTTTATGTTGCTGTAAACCTGACTTGACTGTAGACTGGTTCGTTCCTGACCCACCCTAACCAATTACCTTTCAGCTGAGAATAACGGTTTGGTTTTTCTTATGAATACCTGTCATTTCTCCCAAATTATTCATTATAGTCAAATTAATCTTAATAAAATAATTAGTTTAATATGCAATTCAATTAGTCTAAGCAGTGACATGCACAATTCACTAATTCAACCTTCATCAAAAGAAAATATGGAAATGTGTATGAAATGTGTAAGAATCAAAATGATCAGTTTGTCCCTGGTGAGCAAGCCGAGGGCGATGGTGGCAAGAAAAACTCCCTGAGATGGCAATAGGAAGAAACCTTGAGAGGAACCGGACTCAACAGGGAACCCATCCTCATTTGGGTGATAACGGATAGCAGAAATAGTTGTTGTGCAGTCATACTGTGTGTTAGGAGGCTAAAAGTTCAATATAACATTTGATGTCTAAGTTAATATGGAATCCGGTTTGTTATTGGAGGCTCAGGTACAAAACTGTAGGAAATTCCAGTCTTGAATTATTGAGCCACTGCAGTCATACGTCCTTAGAGCACAGCTGTCTGCATCAGCCGAGGCCAGGACCATCTTCATTGTAAAGTGGAACCGTCCCCAGTCACCACATGCATCCCAAGCAGACCATACAGGCCTCCATGTGATTAGATCTCCAACTAGAAGCGGGGCACCAGTATGAGTCAGACAGGTCCAGAGGGCAGAGGGCGGTCTGGATCACTGGCAGCTTAGGAACGGCATGTGTAGCTTGACAGAGAGAGAGAGAGAGAAGAACAGAGAAGAGAAGAAGACATAACAATTAAGTATGGTCACATTCACATATAATGTGAATGTATACTGTATATAGTGCTAATCACAGCAAAGAAACACGAATCAGCTCTGTCCCCTTGGGAGTGGCCCCCATGGATCAGACCGGTTTGTCCGGCGCATCCCATTGGATCTCGATTAGTTTGGGATCTGGGGAATTCAAAGACCATTGACAACATTTACATTTTGGAGTCTCATTTATACTGCTTTACCCTGTATACAGGACTGCAGGGTGCACACACATTCACATACATATACATATACTGTACATATACTCACATGCTCATTCACACACTAAGGGCAATTTGTGAGTGCCAATTAGTCAAACCTGCACCTGAAACCCACCAAGCACGGGAAGAACATGCAAACTCCAAGCACACACAGATCTGAGGCAGGAATCGAACCCGGAACCAACCTTGAACTCTTTGTCTGCTAATCTCTATACTCCGGCTATGATGCACTGGGTGTTCTGAAATCTTTCTATCGTGGCCAGCAGTGACTTTTTTTTTTTTTTCTCCAACAATTTTTGTTACATTGGTCCCCACAGTTGTACATGGGCCTTGGTTGCACATCATGGTTCCAGTCACTTGTTTGCTAGTGTATAACTGATAATCAATGTTATTCAATTCACTTGGCAATGGCAAATAATGTTCTGGCTGATCAATGTATACTGTATAGCACCTTAACAAGATTGTCTTCCCGTCCCCCAGTATACAATGCATTAATGTTGTAGCAAACATCATGTGGAGCCACATCTGATCTTTGTTAGTTTTGCTCTTGTTATAATAACAGTAATGTAAATAGTCAGATTGAAGTTTGCTAGATGGAGATATGCATCATCCCTCACACTGCTGTCCATATTCTTTGATGTTTCTGTTAAAATCAGCCTATCCTGCAGTCCGTCATTCTGCTGCTGAATTACTTCGTATTCCTCGGTCACCTCATCACCTGACTGCTGACACTCATAAAGGCACCTGCCACCTTCTAACAGATTGCAAAAAGGAGACTTGTATAATCATACAATACTTTTCTACTTTCTTTCTTTCTTTCTCTGCCAGTCCAGGAATTTTTCTGCTAAAGTAAATAAGACGTGCATCAAAGAAATAGCAATGCCCATCATGGTTGGTGAAGAAAAGAAATGAAAGAAAGACAAGAATTTCATCAGGATGTGACACGGAATTGAAAAGCAGGATGAGAAGAAAGAAGAACGAAATGTCTTTCCTGGCCAAAGAAGGATGGATTAACCTGTGATAACGTACATAAAAATATCAAGATTAGAGAACCAGTGAATTCAAAATTGATCTCGATGCTTAGGAGAAGATGTGCACAGTTTTTGTTGGCCTCCCCATTTTGATCAGGATGTCACCTGTGTGTAGTTAATGCATTCAAGGCTTCTAAACATTTAAGTAATGTAGTAATATATAGACCACCATTTTTAAACACAAGCACTAAGTTTGAAAAAAAAATAAAAATAAATCAAGGATCAAAGACTTTAAAGGTCTTTGATGTCAAATGCAATATTGTGTACCATGAGAGAAAAAAAAGACCATTGACAATAAATAAAGAAAGAAAGAAATAAACAGCAATACATGAACAGCGAAGAATATGGGCAACATTTAAATAAACATCCAATAAAATCAAATATGAGCTTATTCGATTGCTGCATGTTACATTTACATTTCAAATTTATACTCCTTTATCCTGCATTGCGCAAACACACATATACGCTCATTCACACACTACGGTCAATTTGGGAGTGCCAATTACACAGGACTTCCATATAAGCACAGAGTCTCATATATATATATATATATATATATATATATATATATATATATATATATATATATATATATATAAG
>JAQMYI010000019.1:16974205-16984320 GCA_030014275.1 Clariallabes melas
ATCTTGGCTAGTGTGTAGCGCAAGAACCTCCCTTTAAGTATGCGCGATGTTTCAGATGGTATGGCAAGTGTAAACACTTGAATCGGATATGAGTCATAGTTGAAAGAACGTGTAAACAGATGGTCAAAACAAATCAGATATAGGCAACAAATCAGAATTGGGCATCGAGACCTGCAGTGTAAACGAGGCTGAAGAGAATCTCCTTGATTGGTGTGCAGAGCAGTGCATAATGTTGGAGGATGAAGCCCAGATAGAGTAAACTACCTTCCAGCGACCTTGTAACGTAATTGTGATGCGAAGAACCTCAACGTTCTTGATAATAATGACCAACTACCGTGAGAAAGTTAAAATCTCAAAATGCTCATGCATCAGCTTTTTAGAAGGTGGAGAAGAAAGAAGAAGCTTTGAATTGCTCTCTAATAGATTGAATTCTTCTTTCAAGTGCTGCTTTTTCTCTTAAGTGGAGATCTTTTATATCCCCAATGGGATCCTGGCATCTATTTTAGTTAGCTTTTTGTGTTTTGCTTTTTTTCTGCCTGGGTCTATAAGGTCAACACTTGGGCTAAAATGACCAAATAAAAGATCTATAACTTTTCTTGGCACTTACACAAAAATACTCATAAACACACTTTAGGGTCAGTACTAATGAGGAATAGGCTTAAGACATTTTATTTATATATATATATATAATTTTTTTTTTTTTTTTTTACCTGATAATGAACCATGGTTTTAATGAAGCTTTGTTTCTAGCCCAATATGGTCAAGTATTCACAGTAAAGAGGCACATTTGTATGCTGCTTCATGTTTTAAATCCTCTGTTTGAACATGGCGTTAAGTTTAACCAGTTAAAGAAGTGTTTGAGGTGCAAATTGTCAGATTCACTATAGAGGGGAGGCTTTTTTTCTTTCTTTTCTCCCAATTAGCAATAATTGTGACTGGAATGTGCAAATAGAGGGAGTGCGTAATGTGGTACAGCACATACATCTCCAGATGCTTAATATATTTATGGGATGCTCTATTTATTATCTTTTTTATGAGTAGTTTAATTCAGTACTGTAGATGTAGGTTTAGTCTCATAGTACTCATATTTACTTGTTTGTTTGTTTATTGCTTAACAAATTACCCAAATACAATGTAACTATTATTACGAGGCACATCAATGTTAAACTGGGATTTGTGATGAAATTCTTCTTCAGTGAAGCAATAAAACCGATTGACATTTACTGAAGATTTCAAGCACAGTACGGTGATTTAGACTCTTAGATAAAACATTTAATTGGTGTACATAGAAGGCGATCCCGGACGAGTTGGCTCGGAGCCCACTGCGGTTGTTCCTGTGAACATTCATTAAGTGGAACTCTCTCAGGTAAAACCTAAAATGCCCTGGTTTGATCACCAAAGGCAGTCAGTATTTGCAGGACAATGTATGATGTTACACTTGCACATTACAAAAAAAAACTTGCACATTACAAAAAAAAAAAAAAAAAAAAGACTACATTCCCTGTTCAGTCCTGACCTCACCCCAAGCCATTTCCACATGTTTGAGCCATTAAAGGAGCTCCTGGGAGTCCAGGATTTCAGATGTGATAGTATGCAATCACTAGTTTATAGGACTACTAGTGCCCATCATTATGGGAAAAGAGTTTGTAGAAATTACATTAAATACATTACAATTAAATTAAATACATTATTTAACAGGTTAAAGCTAAAAATATGCTGATCAGCTTTAATGTAATCAGTGATATTATTTTTATTCAGCGCATTAAAACTCACTGATACCACCTCAGCGCTGTTATTTCAGCAGTGAAAATGTTTACTAATGCCAGTAAAAATATTTAGTTTATATTTAATACCTGTTGGTGCAGATGTTATTTACATTGTGCAAGTAGCTTATTAGTAGCTTATTTTAAAGTTGATTATTAAATCTGGCATATAAACTGTTCATAAGATTGCTTTTATTCAAATTATTGGTTTCACTGCCGGTTAGATTTTACTCTTATAACTGTGTTCTTTTATTCTGCACAATAGAAAGACTTTGTGTGAACACCTCTCACATTATTATTATTATTATTATTATTATTATTAGGCAGCATTGCAGGTTAATGGTTATCAGTTAGAGTTCTCAAGTACCGATAGAGAGCAGTCACATGGTAAAATTTGTTTATAACACACCAACTAATCTAATAGCAAAGTCAGCAAATTGGAGTTAAGGTCACATTCAGAACTTCATAAGTGAGCATGCCATAAAGAATCTAATACATTATTTAAATTCACGTATGGGATGCCCTATAATCTACAGTTTGGTAAAACTTCCCCTTATATTGCAGCTGTTCATTATTCAATTCATTATTATTATTATTATTATTATTATTATTATTATTATTATGTTGAATGGTATCCTAGAAGGTGCAGAGTGTTCTTAATGTAGCAATTTTTAAATTTGCAATAAACTTTAAATTCAATTTGTATATATTATTTGTCTGCAATTTACAGTAGTAATCTTTGTAAACCACTGCATTATTAGACCCTGGTTTCTCACCTTTCTCAGATTTGTCAAGGTCTCTGTCCCTAAGTGGTGAGGCACGAAAGTGCTTGGCCCCGTAATTGCTGCTTGCAGCAATACTTATTATTCACATTCACTCACTCACTTTCAGTAAGTGCTTTATCCTTGTCAGGGCAGCAGTAGATCCAGAGCCAATTCCGGGAATACTAAGTGTGAGGTAGAAACACACCATGAATGGGATTCCAGTCCATCACAGGACACCATGCACACACACACACACACACCCTCATACATTCATTCACACCTACAAGCAATTTACTGCATGTCCACCTGCACCCTCACCATGCGATGTATAAATCAATGAATGCCAAATACAGATTGAAAATAGGGCAGAAAACTGTGTGATAAAATGCAAAAAAATAATATCTTAAACCAGTGCCTATAATAGAAGGTTTTTTCTAGTGACTGCTTCATGAGTCAAACCTCTAGCAAGAGTTACAGTGCCTGACTCCTCCCATATCGAAAAATGCTGGTCTTTTGTCATTAAAATTTCAAATCAAGTCTTGTTATTCTGGACTGGGAAAGGCTGCTGAAAATAAACTCTTTTGCTGGCCACCCAAAGTTCGACAACCCTGACCACGACTAGCACATTTGTAACACAAATGAAGAATAACACAAACTCCAGTATCTTTGTTTTATTACTTCATATTACCCTATATAAATAATACATTATAAATATGTATGGTAGTTTTAAACTTTTATTTATTTATTGCCTCACTAGTGTAAGTCATTGACAGGAAAAGAGTTTATAGAAATAGTTAAATGATTAAAGCTAAAAATAATGGGCTTTAATGTAAATCAGTGATATTATTATTTCAGGTTGAAACCCACATACTGTACGTATCTGTCTGTCTTTCTGTATTCTGTATCTAACTTATTAATACAAAGAAATACAATTTTGTAAGGTTGAGTATCTTTGGTTTGGTAATTGGAGAGTGAATCACAGATGAGAAATTGAAAATTTTTGTCAAATCCAATGTGTTAAAATTCACTTATATCACTTCAGCACTGTTATTGCAACAGTGAAAATATTAAGTAATCCCAGTAAAAATATTTATTTTAGATTTTCTAATTAATATCTATTGTTGCAGGTGTTTGTTTACATTGAGTAGTTTATTTAAAAGTAGATTATTAAATCCAGAGCATAACTGTTCATAACACCGCTTACCTGTATATTCAACATTTTGATTTCGCTTATAGTGCAGGTTAAACTTAAGGCAGATTATGTTGCAATACTGTAGGTATCCTTATAGTGATTATGTACTGGGCAAGCCGTGCCAGGGTGGAAGGGCATTTTAACACACATAACACTGCGCTCTCAGTTTGGGTATTTTACACGCCCTTACCTCGAACTGCTGCGGAAATGTTTGCTATAACGACTCGTGTTTTGTCTCAAAGTGACTGCATGTTATCAGAACGTATAAGACAAACTGGTTTCAAACTTCTGACAGGAAATTAAACAACATTGAACAACATTGATCTGTCCATTCATCTTTGAAGGTACAGTTTTTAAAGTCTATTCTCCTTTTTTTGAGTAAGCCATGCTGTCGCACTTTCATTTCAGTTTTTTTGTTAAGGATTTTGTCATTTCCATGTCTTTTGCATACTCTCATGTTTAATTAGAAAAAAAAAACACTACTGTAGATGCTGTGACCTAATCTGCCATATAACTGCTTATAATGTTATTTCTATTCAACATTTTGATTTATTTGATTTATTGCACTGGTTTATCTTCAGTCACCTGCTGATTATTATGCATAATTGCTTTTTCCTTCGAGATACAATATGTGTAATAACATACGTGTTTGAAATCAGAAATGGAACAGGCTGCAGACGGTGATAAAAACAGTTTGTTTATAGAAAAACAGTTGTGACGTATAAAGAGAGAGAGAGAGAGAGAGAGAGAGAGAGAGAGAGAATTTTACTGTGAAAGAGGCTACTGTAAGTTAATATACGCCCTCAATTTAATTAAAAGGTGAGTACTCAAGGTACACAAGAACTGTACATGAAAGTCTTCTACTTTTACTTGAGTAGTATTTACCATAGAGAATCTTTACTTTTACCCTTGTGTAGTTTGGCCACCTCTTATCTAGTGGCAGATGGGCATGACATGTACAGTATGTGCTCAAGAAATAAACCAGGACCCTTTTTCGGTGAATAAACTAGACAGAAACTAGACAAACTAGACAAAATCTATCATGTGTGTATGTCTTTCCCTCCAGTTGGCAAGCGTGCCTGAGCAGCCCATGAAGTGTACCGAGGTGCAGCGGACACCTTTTCATTATGAAAATATTAAACTTGTTGTTTCTGTATTTTCTGTATAAAAAAAGTAGCAATTACAGATCTTTAATAGAAACATATCTTCCTATTACAGTGTACATGGTATTTCACAGCAGGTACAGTAATATCATTACAGTAGAACTGCTGATAAGGGAAAGTCGAAGTGCTCACATTTAACATAATATGATAGATGCTTTGATTTTTATTTCTTTTGTTCGTTTAGTTTGAAGCTGTGGTTGCTAGCATATTTTTTTTACTCAGAATTATATAATGTAATAGAACTATTCCTTTACCCACCTGCTTGCATTTAGAATTATGCTCTAGTCAGATTACCTATTGTGTTCCGGTCCTCAGTTGTATTGTTCTTTTGAAAGTTGTTAATAAAACTTTTACACCCTCCCACACTCCCAGCCCAGAATACACTAAATCAATGTTTCTCATTTTCCTTCATTAAATGTCTCACACTGGGTCTGTGAAAAATGCAGTGCTAATCAAGATATTTTTTTCTAAGGTTTCAGGGAAAATGGAAGAAAAGCAAATCCATGTGCAGAAGATTAGATTTAATTATCACAATGCAATGTGAATATCATTTATAATTTGCAGTTTTCACTGAGCACGGTGGTGTAGTGGTTAGTGGTCGCCTTGCACCTACAGGGTTCGATTCCCAGCCAGGCTCGAGTCCCGTCTCTGTGTACATGGAGTTGGCATGTTCTCCACGTGCTTGGTGAGTTTCCTTCGGGTGCTCTGGTTTCCTCCCACAGTCCTAAGACCTGCAGTTTAGGCTAATTGGCATTCCCAAATTGGCCATAGTGTGTGAATGAATGTGTGAGTGTGTGTATATGTACTGTATGTGCCCTGCAATGGATTGGCACCCTGTCCAGGGTGTACCCCACCTCGTGCCCTAAGCCTCTTGGGATAGGCTCCAGGTGGTATAGATGATGAGTGAGTGAGTTTTCACTGATGGTGGCTTAGTGGTTAGCATTGTTGCCTTGCAACTCCAGGGTCCAGTTAAATTCTCACCTTGGGTCTGTGGAGTTTGCATGTTCTCCCTATGCTTGGTGTGTTTCCTTTGGGTACTCTGGTTTCCTGCCACAGTCCAAAAACATTCAGATTACGCTAATTGGCGTTTCCCATAGTGTATGAATGAGTGCTTTGTGCCCCAAGACTCCTGGGATAGGCTTTAGATCCCCGTGACCCTGTATACATGATAAAGCAGTATACATTAGACGATGAGTGAGTACATTTTCACTGACTACAGTTTGGCCTTTTTTCAGCTATACTACTATAGATGACCCTTAAAATCATTGAAGCAACTAGAACAAACTTTTTTATTTCACAAGCTCTTGAATTATTTGTGCATGCAAGAATGCTGTATGCTTTGTTTACTGTACTTTCGTAGCTGCTACTAATGACATGCAGCCACACATACTGTACGTACAAGACGTACAGATTACTATGCATACAAGCACATGTAAACTTAGAGCAAATTGCAAGTGCTCATTAATTTAAAATGTAATGCAAGCCGTTTTTTTTTTTAACTAAGCTCTGATTAATATCAAATTATATTATCAAAGTATATTACAGTTAACATTAACTGACCCAGAAATAGCAGTGGTAGTAGCAGGATGTCATTAAAACTGTAGACCAACAATTATTCTAATTGCAGTGTGAGAACTAGGCACTGACGAAGACAAAACATTAGCACCACATGACTGAGGCAAAAGGGAGAAAAATGCACTAGATAAAATAATATCAGGAATTTTAGTATGCAATTAAATAATAAAGAGAGGAGAGGACAGGAGGGATTTTATTTTATCGTTTATAAAACCTTACACAGTTTAGTGATATTAGAATGTTTGGACATAATTTCACTTACTCACTTATTCATCCTCTATATCGCTTTATCCTGTATACAGAGTTGCGGGGGGCTGGAACATATCCCCAGAGACTAGGACACAAGGCAGAGTACACCCTGGACAAGGTGCCAATCCACTGCAGGGCACACACACACTCATTCACACACTGCGAGGCCAATTAGCCTAATCTGCATGTGTTTGGTCAGTGGGAGGAAACCGGAGTACCTGAAGGAAATGCACCTACTGTAGCACGGGGAGAACATGAAGACTCGTGGTGGGAATGGAACCCAGCCCCTGGAGACACTAACCACTAAGCCATTGTGCCGCCAACATAAGTTAATTATTTTTTAAATATTCTGAGTTAAAATACATTTTTTACAATACATGTTTTCTAACGTTGTGTTTTCTTGATTGAAGATAATAGGGATAAAACAGCAACACAAAGAGGATGTCTTCTTTGGCTGAAATGCTGCTAGCAGACTTTGAGGTAAAGGGGTGAGTTACAGTAGGAACACTTGCTCAAAAGTCAAACCAAGTTCAGCGATGGCCCGGAATCGTCTCGGCTCGGTGAAGACGTGATTGACAGGATGAGTGACATTTGCGCAGATCCTTCCAGCTTTGTGCTCTTTTTTTCCTTTTTCAGGAAAAGACTTCAGGGAGATTAATATGCATTCTATAAGCTACACTAGAAACTAAAAGGACATAAGGAAAAAGAGAAAGTAAAGAATAGTGTGTCTCATATATTCAAGCTGCATATGAGCAATTGGTTTGTAATTTTGGTTTCATTTACATATTAAAACGCATGGAATTTACTGTATAAAAATGCTTTTGTTCCCGAAAAATATTCTTAAAAGATTTGAATAGCCTGACACAAAAATGAGAACTGCAGTTTGGTAGTTTTAAGGGGAAGTAATAGCAGCAAGAAGTATTACAAACATACAAAGTTAGAACTGTTAGAACTTGTGTGATGTTTTTTTATTATTTTATTTTTTTTTATTTAGCAAAATGCAATAAATCCACTTTTCACATGTTTTTATCACAATGGATAAATTAGCCTGCATTTTTTCCTGGCCCTATAAATACACAATTTCATATCAATATTATTTCAAACTCATGCTTTTATTGTGTTTTTTGTACTGAGATGCATATTTTTTCAAATTAGTCTAGTTAGTCTATATAAATATATAAATATAAATAATATTATATATTTATAATTCCCTTATTAAATAATGTGAACATACTGCCTCCCTAAAGTACAGCATCCTTGTAAGTTGAAAAAATGCCCTTGATGGTTCTTATCCAAACTCCAGTAATTTAAATGTTTTCTTTCATTTTTAAAGGCCAATAGTTTGACCCTTCTGAAATAGCAACTATTTTTGATCATTTGCATGGTTTTGTTTCTTTTATATGAGTATATTTGCCAGTGTTTTTATCACTTTTTTTTTTGTTATGTCATTTTATTTATTCGTTTGGTTATAACCAAATGTAATGTAAATGCGGTTAAACTGAATGTCCATTTCCTGACTTTCTCCAGCATGCGGTGTGATTTAGAGCAAACCTAAAAAAAAAAAGTGTTTAAAGCATTGGATGGTTTATCCGCCACACTCCTGTTTCAATAGTAAGAAATCTCTCTGACACACATTTCTCTTGTTGTGTTCTGGCTTTTTGTATTATGGAGTTTACCACACAAAAGATAATCCGAAATGGGAGCATAAAAACACCCGACGTTTGAGAAATCCTGAGAAATGGTTTATTTTCCAAAAGTGGCTTATTGTCATTGCACTGTTATTCAAATGCAAATGTCTGAGCATGTGTTGCAGTGTTGCTATTCATCATACTCTTCATTTGCCGCTCTTCATCACACTTAATTTGAAAAGAACATAAAAATCAGGTCAACACTGAAATACAGACAAAACAAACAGTGGAATTAAAAGTCTTGAATTCATTAAGTATACATAAAATGTTCTCACGTTCAGTGTCTGTTTGTGGCACATAATATGTGTGACCCTGACAGTGAAAATCCAGCTGAAGTAATTTTCATTGATTCACTGTTTTCTGCAATAAAATTCATGTAGAATGAGTTTCTGTAAAAAAAATTAAAAAAAAAGTGAAGGATTTCACATAATATCTAAACCTATAGCGCAAACTCCGTCCATCTTCTGTTTAAAGCATTATCGCTTTCTGAGCATTGCTTGACATTAAGAGTGGTGTATGAGTGTGTTTGTGGTTGTGAATGTGTGTGTGGGTGCGCGTGCGTGTGTGTGTGGGTGTGTGTAGGAAGGTCTTTTCCAAAGTCAGATTAGTTCTGAAATTAAAGCTCTCCAGCATGTTTCACTCTCCATTACAGCCCATCGATTTTAGCCCTCACACCTAATCTGACCTCTTGATTTCAGATTTTTAAAAGTTACAGCCCAGAACCGAGACTGGAATCCACTCAGAGCATGAAATAAAGCTGTGCTTTAAGGGTTACAGAGATGGAAAAAAATTGCAGTGTGAATGTCTTAGGCTGAGTTTGACCCGAGCCGCTCGCATATCAGCCACCCACTGTGTACGCGTTTAATGATTTTCGTCTGGTAAGAAGCTTTTACTGCACAGGCAAGAGTCAAGGACTCACAATAAAGTCCCTGTCCTACATTGAGAAATATTTTAAATGTGGTGCTTTGTGACTTCTTTGGTGATACAAGGGTATTAACTCTAACCATGCAGAGCTTCATTTAATCAGCTTTCTCATATTGAAAAAAAACAAATTCTCATTCACACTAATTCCATCTCAGGGAGGTTTTCCTTGCGACTGTTGCTGTCGTCCTCGGCTTGCTGATCAGGGACAATCTTATCATTTTGATTCATACACATTCACATTTCATTTCATATTTCATTCACATTCAAATATCAATCATTTCTTTATTTGTGTAAAGCTGCTTTGCGACAATGTCCATTCTTAAAAGCGCTACACAAATTAAATTGAATTGAATTGAATATATAAGTTACAGTACTTCACCAGGTACATCTTACTATTACAGTGTTGGACCGCGATTGTCTTCAGAACTGCCTTGATTTATTTTCATGCCATAGATTTAACAAGGTGATTTAACAAAAATCTTTAGCAATTTTGGTTCATATTCACGTCACAGCATCACGCAGTTACCGCAGATTTTTCAGCTGCAAATCCATGATGCGAATCGTCTCGCGTTACTTCGCTGTAACCCTGTTCCCTGAAAAGGTGGGAACGAGATGCTGCGTGAAAACGCTATGGGAACATCTTGCCATGTTGCCGGTTGTGAAGCACGTGTGTATTCAAACACGCCAAATTTTGGCTTATATAACCTCGGTCAGGTGACATCATCTGATTAGACGCACCTGCAGGTTATAAATAGTAGTGAGCCGGAAACATACCTCAGATTGATTTGTCTGAACGG
>JAQMYI010000019.1:17040976-17056283 GCA_030014275.1 Clariallabes melas
GTTTGATTCCCACCTTGGGATCTGTGTGCAGAGTTTGCATGCTCTCCCTGTTTTTGGTGGGTTTCCTCCATGTACTCCAGTTTCCTCCCACAGTCCAAAGACATGATTAGGCTAATTGGTGCTCCCAAATCACCCATAGTGTGCAAATGGCTATGTGAGTGTGTGTACTGTATGTGTGTGATGGATTGGCACCCCGTCCAGGGTGTACCACATCTCGGGCCCTAAGTCTTCTAGGATAGGCATCATCCCCCGCAACATTATATACAGGATAAAGCAGTATAGATGATGAGTGTGTGAACCGCACTACTACCCCATTACTAATGTGTTTAAAGACACAGCACTGTGTTTTTGTGTTTTCTGTATTCTGATTTTGTTTCTTCAATCTCCGTTCCAAAAAAAAAAAAAGAAAAATACAGTTTGTTCAGGTTTTAGAGTCAAACGTTGCCAAGCAACAAACACTTTCTTCACTCCTTAGCAAAGTTGATTGAGAGGATGTTTGCTAATTAAATTTTAGACCCAAGTGAAGGCAATGTTTCATGTTAAGTTGTATGTTCCGCCTAATTAATCTGCCGACTTTACAACTGTCAAATGTAACATTTAAAAATCGTCCAGCTAGCTTGCACTGAATGAATGGAATTTTGACATCCCATAATTCAATGGCTAAAGTCTAAGTGGGTTTGTGCCAGGATATCCCCACTCATGGACTGTTTTTTTTTTTTTTTTTTTTAAATCCTGCTCTGCAAGATCTTTCCTTTGACTGGTATAGAGTGCTGACATTGGTGTCTCCTTCCAAATATGCAATATACCTTTTTTTGTTTATGTGGTGAATTCATCATACAAACCCCTTATTTCTATTAAATACAATATGGAGACAAATATACAGTACCAGTTAAAAGTTTGCACACACCTTCTAATTTAATGTTTGTTTAGTGATTTATTTCATATATTCTAGAACAATTCATAGCTTAAAATGTTTCATAACTATTAATTAACTCATATGGAATTATGTAATTAAGTAAGAGCAACAAAAAAAAAACAGTGAGTTGTTATTTTAAGGCATGAATGTCAGCTGTTTTGAAATAGTTCTTGCACAGTATTGTGTCAAGTGCATTTGGAAAACCCATTAAGCACCATGATGAAACTGGCTCTCATGGAGACCTTCCCAGGAAAGAAAGACTAAAACCTCTGCTTCGAATTAGATTTTAGAGCCTTTATGAAGTAGCAGACACATCTCAACATGTTCAAAGGAGATTATTGAATGGTTTGGATGCCTTGCAGCATTATTTTGCAATGTAGAAAGAAATAAAAATCAGACAAGACCACTGAACAAGAAGGGGCATCCAAACTTTTGACTGGTACTGTATGTACAGTAATCTACGGTACTACATTTAGTGAACCCTTGCTCATTTTGGAGACAAACCAGTATCAGCGCATTCTATAATGTAAGGTTCAATTAGTTTAAAATACTGAATATATTTGATGATCCCACAAGGCCTTGAACTTGGTGAATTACTGTGATTTTATAAAACAGTGTTTATCCTCACCAGTGTTTCTGATCTGCATCACAGTTGCAATGGTGTTTGGGGTCAATGCAGTTGTGCTCGATGCCACAGGAACATTTCTGGACCCCCGGCGCAGAGCCGCCCCAATAGAAGTGTTTCTCATTCCCTCTGCCAACCCACCATGTGTACGGAGTCCCATCTGTAGAGACAAAGTAAACATTTTGTCAGCAAAATGAGATAACACCAGAGTATTATTTTTTTTTTTTGCAGTTTTGAGGAAAAGTTTTGTTTTCAAATGAAATACAAAGAATTAGTCAAAAAAAAAAGTTAGAAAATGGTGTTAAATGTGTTTTGCTCTCAAACTGTCAAATGCAAATGAATCGAGTTTGTACAGTATATATACTGTTCATAGCAGCTTTATAACTGTTTTGCTCTAATCTCCAGGTCATGTAGATATCTATGTTTATTCTTAGTTTCGGCACTCATCATACAGTATATCCCCAGCATTATATCTGTGAGGGAGCATCGGCAAAACCTCCAGCATTATGCAAATTCTGCATTATCTGCTCAAGGACTGATGCCTGGGTAACAGGCTGTCGGAGTCTGTGCTGCCCGCAAACATCACCCTTTGATCCAAATAATTCCCTCTACACCACTGCACAGACATTAAATATCGTTAATGATATGCATATCACTTTGCTCATTTACAGCTGCACTGGCGTACAGTTTACAGCACAAGTGTACTGACCTATTATGGCACTACAGTCCTGCTTAAGCTCCATTTCACTTGGGTTACTATCACCACCATAATTCAATTCAGTGACACTTTATACTCAATTCCAATCATGGACCTTATGCTTATTGTACTTGTATCTTGTTAACATGTTTAAATGCCCCTTTATGAGATGGTGGTATTTAAAACCCATTCCTCTTTGTATATCCACACCCACTGTTTTCCATACCCCCTTCCTCCATGCTTCCTGTTCCTGTTGCACAATTTATTTCCTTTCAGCAATACTTGACTTAATTTGACTAATCAGACCAGAGGCAGTGGAGCTATAAGTCCGATAAAGACTGTGTACTAGCATTAAAAATTCAACAGAGCCAGATTTTCACTCTCAAGGCTTTGGAATTATGAAAGAAAATGTGCTCGTAGTGATTTTATCGCCTTGATTAGCTACATATTCAATGTGTTTCTCTGAAACCGGGCTAAGCGCAAATCAGTGCGGCAGAAACATATGAAGCAGATCGACTTTCAACCTGAGAAGATGTATCATCTTCATGACACTCAATTAGCAGCAGTTGCTTTAAGATAGAGCCCTAAATTAAGGTTTCTAATAGAGATTGGTAGCAAAGAGCTCACAGATACAGTACAGGAGACTCATATGAATACAGACAGACAGAAATCCGGCATAGCCTTCTCAAGCTTCAGGCTGGATTAGTGTTTATAATGCACTGTTCTGTACTGTATAGAGTACTGTATTGAGTATAGTGTGGATTAGATCTGGCTCCACCCCTGGACTTCTGGCTCTGCCATGGAACGTGCTATGATATACTCTCACTCACTCCCTTATACTGCTTTATCCTGTATAAAGAATCGCGGGAGGCCTGGAGCCTATCCCAGGAGACTTAGGGCACAAGGCAGGGTGCCACTACATCGCAGGGTACACACACACTCATTCACACACTATGGGCAATTTGGGAATGCCAATTAGCCTAATCTGCAGGTCTTTGGACTGTGGGGGGAAACCCACCAAGCACCATCATGCTGCCAGCTGCTATAAAGTAATATACATTTTGCTAATTGTTAATCTCTTCTGAATTCTATTATGTAAATTATTTTAAATGTCATACAGTATGGTAGTAGCCTTCCAAAAAAACACTTCTATACTGCCTGGGTAAAATGGGCACACAATTTCAATTAACCGCCTTTAGATTTAATTGTAGTGCAAAGTGTGGTGGCCAATTTATACAGACAGAAAGTTTCCTATGTTCGCAAAAGCACCCTTCCCAATTTGAGTACTGAAATTTATTGCCACATATCATTACTGAGCTTAGACCTGACCAAGATCAAATGATCATTCTGTGCAACACCAGTCTGTAGAAACATCATGTTTGACTCCAGTCAATAAGGCTCATCTCTGCAAATGCAAAGACTTTTACTACTTTAAGTTTATATTCAAAAATTAGTACTATTTTAATTGTATGGTAACCCTAACCCTAAAACCATAATTAAAATCATCTGATCGTAACAGGTCTCACACACAACAACAATATATACTGTAACTTTTTTTACCGAGTCATTATTTGCCAAAATAAAGCCACAAACCCCGCCCCATGATTCAAGAGCTTGTAGATCCACCTTCAGCAATAACTTGAAATAATTTTTTCCTGTTTGACTATCAGTCTCTCACATTGTTCTGGAGGAAATCTGGCACACACTTCTTTATAACATTGATTCAGTTCATTGTGGTTTTTGGACATTCACTTATACTCTCTTTAGGTCCCATTTCCTTTGGCTTGAGGTCTGGACTTTGACTAGGCCATTGCAAAACCATAATGCTTTGAATTTTTATACACCCTGATGTAGATTTACGGGTGTGCTTCGGATCATTGGGCCATCGCATTATCAAATTTCGACCAAGCTTTAGCTGTCGGAGAGATGACCTTACATTTACCTCTAGAATGGTCTAGTATACAGAGGAGTTCATGCTCAACTCAATGACTGAGAGGTGCTCAGGTCCAGTGGCACCTCCACTGGGATTTCCACTCCTTGGAAGATTGGCAACAGAGTGATGTGCAACAACAAATGATTCTCTAAGACCATTGCTTATGTGCTTATGTCATTGTGTTAAACACCTGAATGCTCCAGACCAGCAAACTGCCAAAACTTTTGCTTTTACAGATCTTTCGCTTTTACACTTGCTAATGATCAATCAATAAAGGGCTGAAGATTAGCAGGGCCTGGCTGCAATTTACTCACTTAAATCTTGTAGAGGCAGTAAGGGGTACTTAATACTGGGCACTTTTTTTCCCCCTTTTTGTTTTTGTTAAATAAATAAATAATGGCATTATGAAAATATACTATTCAGTATATGTTTTTGTTCATCTTCAATTATATTTATCTGATAATGATACTCGCTACATTCAGATGATTTTTACTATGTTTTTACACAAAAAATATAGAATTAAAAAAGGGGGTTTTGAACATGACTGAATGATTTAGACGTAATTGTGGATTTTTATTTTTTTTTCTTTTACATGAAGGTGAGCCCAATTTGATGTCATACACTGTTCCAGGTTATAATTATGTGTAAGACAGTTTTCCAATTTCAGACATTTCAAACCACCATTTTTATTTCCTTAGCTTGGTGGAGACCAATAATTTTTTCCCTTTATTCTAAAGTGGTGACTTTTTTTGGCCAGGCAGTGTACTGAGTATATTTTATGTCCTTTCTATGTCTTATGTATTTTTATTGTGTTGCTTATGTTACCAGAAACCCACTCCATTTTTAAGACATCTTACAGGACGGTAAACTCATATCAATTCTGTCCATCAGGTCGTAACACAGCCTCACACTCATTTTTCCCATTTTTAGCGTTCCGTCACATGAATGGACATATGTCTCTCTATCAGTCCACACTCCCTTATGACCCTCCCTCAGGGTTCTGACCACTTTTGAAAAACTGAAATGAGTGTAAGCAGGATCTCCCTAAAGGTCAGGGAAGTAAAAAGAAATGGAGATAGAATTGTTGAAAAAGTGGATGACAGCTTCATTTCTCCCTCAGAAATATCACAGGAGCACAAGTGAATCCTCAGAGGCTACAACAGCTCTCTCAGTGTTTTGGATGAGGTTAATTAAGGGAAATCGTTTCTTTCTTCTGATCATCTTTAGCTGTACAACGATAGAGCTGCTACAGGGAGTGAGAGTTACAATGAGAAGGCAGGGTTTCTTTCTTCTGTAAAAGAAAAAAAGAATGGTAGATTGAAATCCTGTTGCACCAGTGAGGCATGTCATGGTTCTCCTAAGATATATTATGAAATAGTCAGTTATTATATAATTTGTACTTCACTGGAATATCTTCTATTGAATTTAATTGGCTGTTTCCCAAAAAATAAACAAATTTGTAAAATTGATAAAATCTACAAGTTTATTTAAGGAAATCCAACAAACACAGTTGATTCTAGAGGCAGGAGTCAGATAACAGTAAGAAGACTGAAAACTAAATTATACTATACAACAGTTAGTTCTGACCATGTAATCTGATTGGATGAGACTGGGACATTTAACCTTGTCCCATCCATCCATCCAGGCCAGTAGTGACCATTGTATTTATTCCCATTTTTACAACCATGGTAGGACTTCCGGTCAACATTCACACACTCATTCACACTCTATAGGCAATCTGCATGTCTTTGGACTGTGGAAGGAAACCGGAGTACCTGGATGGGAGAGCATTCAATTCGTACCCGGACCCTGGAGGTGCAAGGGTCAAAATGAGGACATACAGTATAAAGAAAAACTAATCAAGAGGAGCATTCAGAAACCAGTGCACACATTAAGTAAGACACTTATTACTCAGGAGTTGTGGGGCAAAACAAAGGGACACTGCAATGTATACAAAAGTGCATGGGAGGCCCTTAAATACTCATGTGACACCTGATGATAAAGTGAAATAATTATCTTTAATCATGCTCACAGTCTTTCTCTGCTGAAGGGTAACAGAAAGAAATAATTGATTTTTACTGCTTATCAACTTAATTTAGCTGCCTTGCATAAAAAATGCTGCTCCTTCTTTTTTTTCACTTTTTATCTAGAGAGAAAGAAGCATACTGAATCTTAAAAGATGTAATGACAAAATACCCAGTGTTTCACTAGTGTTTGGACACCATCAAGGTAGAATGTTTTCTCAGTATGCTTGAGCCATGATAGGACTGCCTGCTTCATGTCTGAAACACTAGCCTCCCAGGAACTCCTTTAATCGCCCAAACATGTGGATATGGCTTGGAGGTCAGGACTGTATGGGGGAATATGGCAATAACTCCCAGCTGAGTTTCCGTAAAGTGCAAATGGTGTTTGTAAATTATTGTGTGTACAGTTCTCACAGACAGATGCGTCTTTTCCGCAAGATCATTGATTTTCACGGATCAGTGTTCAAGGGGCAATGGGCTCCAAGCCACCCCGGTCACGGTCTTGAACAGGCATGTTTGCACTGTTCAAATGTTTTAAGAGTCTCAACGTACTGTGTTTCATTCATGAGAAATTTCACCCCAGTTTGACTTAAACACCCCTTCTATTATCTTGGATCTACTCAAAATGCATGAGCCTCCCACGCTCTGTAAGGTGAGGATACAGTATCCTAGAAACCTGCTTTACTCCATTTGCTCTACTACACCCATTAGGGGCGTGATTTGAAGGAGTCACACTCGTCTTTAGTTCAGTGATCTCAAGTCCCAAATCTGACAGTAGGTGTCTGATGAATGTCCATCAGTGACATGTTGTTGTTTTTTTTTTGTCTGTCACTACAGTGACTGAAGGGAGAAGGTTAGACAGCAGAGAGGGAGAGAGAAAGAACAAGAAGACAACAGAGAAAGTGAGATAATGTCAGATACACACAACCCTCTGATCTGACCCTGCAGAAGCACAACCATCTGCCTCACCACTTCTAGCCCACTCACTGTCATGATTCAGCTCAGTGGCGTCATGTCATCAGCTTACCGTTCTCCTCTGATCCCCTAACCAGTAGCTGAAGCATCACAGCCTTGCCTTGTTAGTCGATACACCAGAATAACAACTTTCCTCTAGTCTTATTTAATACAAAGTACTCAGGAACTTCTTTCCCTGCATGCTTATAAGTGCTCTTTGCTAGAGACTCATGCTTCCATTTTATCTATTTAGCTATTTTTTTTTCCATTTCTTTCTTCCTTACTGTTTTTGTACTCTGATTTCTGTCTTTATCATTGTATCACAGAGCCAAAGTATCTGTTGCACAGCTTGACAAAACAAGGTCAACACAAACAAATGTGACTCTCTCAGCAGTGTAAAGTCTTAGCAAAGCAGATGGAAGTCTTAGTGTTTACATGTACAGCATTTGGCAAACAGCCCCATCCAGAGCAACTTCTATTCTCGTTTTATATTTATGAGCTGTTGAGGACATTATGGAACCAGCAGTGGTAGCTTGGTGGTGCTGGGGTTTGAACCTGGTACCTTCTGATCAGCATTGAGTTACCCCTGCCCTGTGTTTGTAGTATTGTTCTCACAAACACATGAAATGATTGTAAGGTACTATATTTTACGGGAGCTTTTCTTGTTTTCGTCAGTGGAAAGTCACGCAAAGCATGTTTTTAATCTGAGATTACAAATTATTAACAGTATTAGGTACATTAATAGAATTTTCCATAGCTTTTAGCCATAACTAAAGCCTTCAGGTGGCCTTCAGGTGGTGCAGTGGTAAAGTGCTCGCCCTATCATCCAGAGATCACGAGTTTGATTCCCAGGTTATGCTTTAACCTCTCGCAGCAGGAGGTCTAGAGAGAGCTGATTGGCCGAGCTCCCACATTAATCCCACATTAATCACGGCTCTACAGCCAATCAGAGTCGTCTGTGAGCTCACGCAAGCGGAAGAAGCGGATAGCGCTGTCCTCTGAGTGTGTTACGCCGCCCCCCAATGGTGCGTGAGCAAGCAGTTTGAAAAGTCGCCGCCGGTCGGCTGCCGTCATGTGGTTCAGAGGAAACATGCGATAGTCTTCGGCCCTCCCGACTGAGTGGTAGTAGTAGCCTTAATGTGAGAGCACCCTAGTGACTAGGAGGAATTGGACACGACTAAATTAGGGACAAAATCTGGGAAAAAAACAACAACTAAGGACTTCAGATTGCCAGCCCAAATTAAATGTTTGATATATCCAGATTGGAATCAGTTATTTTCAAATAACAGGATGGGCAGTCAGTCCTAAATGTCAGATTTGTGAAACAAATCATATTTGCCTGCAGTTTGAACAAGGCATAAAAGTCTTAGGGTGAGCACAGGTCAGTCTATATAATTACCGCTCCAGGTTTTAGGTCCAAATCTATAGTAAAGCCATAGATTAGGCTGATGTTTGGCAGGTAAAGGGCTGCAGCTTCTACTTTAAAACACTGCTTACAGGTGGCAAATACAGTAACTTATTTTTTTTACTGTTTTCTACTTTGTAGAACAATACTGACGGCATCAAAACACATGAACCTGTAGTAGGCGATAACTACTGTAACAGCTATCCTAGCCCTTCTTAAGACCTAAAGAAGGCTATGTTAGCTGTTAGCAGTTAGCCGCTACCTGTTGGCCTAGGCATATTTAATGTAGCTGTTAAAAATGGCATCCAGAGAATGACAGAGCTGGGCAAAGTAAAGCAGAGTAAAGGAGGGTATGTTGGTATACGAGGTCATAATAGGTGGGAATCTGATTGGAAAAAGGACAATATTTGTGTGTTCACACAGACTGAAGACCCATCTAAATGAATTTTGCATTATAAGTCCCTGTTAATGCTGTTGAAAATCCACAAAATGGTTCACATTGAAGGCCACATTGGCCTGTTGTGACAGTTTGCATTCATAATTACAAATGACGTATATTTGACTCTAATGCGGACACCTATATCCTTTGAAATGGAACGCATGCTCACATCAATAAGTCATGAGTTTGTGCGACCACTCATTCATTTCAGTGCTTGGGATGTTGCTCTGGAGGAGGGTAAGCAGTTAGTTGGCTGCGTTTGTTGAAGTCTAGAAGAAGGACATATGTATCCATCCAATCTAGGACCATGTATAAAAGAGCTCTGTCACATTTATCTAAAAACTTAGAATTGAGTCACTTGAGGCTGGTAATATGAACATAACCGTAGTTCTTGTTATCACTTACTTTAATGCAGCTGTGAACAGTCAGTCCCTCACCAGCCTCTTTTTCACTCTTTGTTTTTCTTGAATAGGCCAACAGGAAAAAAAAATACAGCTTGTCACATTAATACAAAACCACACAGTGCAATGCTGTTTGAAGAATTCCCCATTGTGGAACATTTCAACAAGCAGGTTTACCACAAATCTGATTTCTTTCTTTTTTTATATGCTTACTGAACGCATCAGACCAACATCCATATGCTTTTTACTCCTTTATAGAAGTATATACACCAATCAGCCTGATACACTGATAATCAGTCAGTAAACTGGTGATAGGTTCATCAGGCACCCAGAGCTCATCTACAGCATTTGACAGACACGCTTATCCAAAACGATTTATAGTGCATTTTATCTCATTTTACATCCATGCAGTTTATGATTAAGTGCCTTGCTCAAGGGACCAACAGTGCCAACTTGGTGATGCTGGGGTTTGAACCTTGGACCTTCTGAGCAGCTGTCCAGTGCCTTAACAACTGAGCTACACTTGGCCCCATCTATTCTTCTGGGGATCAAAGGCCAGCCTGTCCTGTCACAGAAAAGCCAATGTAGAACAAATTGCTGAAAAAAAAGCAAGGCTGGCATTGATAGAAAGATAACAGAACACCCAGCGCCTCATAGCCTGCTGAGGAGGAAAAGAGTTTAAGACTGTTGTCATCTAAATTCCCCAGACCATAATCCGACCAAGCATTCATGGAATGTGCCAGACAAAAAAGTCCGATCCACACCCTGCAACCCATAATACCCAAAGGATATGCTGCTAATGTACCAGTGCCAGACACCGCAGCATGCCCCCAGAGGATTTGTGGAGTCATGTCACAAGGGGCATCTGTGAGCTCACGAAAGGGGACATCGCTATCTGCTCCTTCCCATTGCATGAGCTCACAGATGCCCATGATTGGCTGTAGAGCCACGATTGATGTGAGAGCGCTAAGTGCCATCTCTCCCCACTCAGGCCAATCTGCTGCGAGAGGCTACAGCGTCACCTGAGAATCAGGCGAGCACTTTATTACTGCACCACCGAGGGGTCCATCCGATTAGTTTCTGCTGGGGAACGTTTACGCATAACACATAATTTTGATGCAGATTCATTGCTCTACAAACTCACTCAACGGTGTCTAGCACCCCACTGATTAGTACAAGGAAGTCATAATTTTTCTCGCATGCACTTGCACGTTCCAGTCCACTCTACTTGGCTGCCAGGTTACATTGATGTCGCACAAACCGTTCTCGTTATATTAACAATGGCTGTACTTTTTCAGGACAGACCTCGTACAAAATTAAATTTTGCCTGAATTAAAAAAAAAAATCGCTGAAAATATCCAGACACAGAGTTTGCCAATTCTGTAAATATCATTTGGCCGAATAAACAAATAAAAGGACTGTTACCAAATGATGCATTTCCTCTCCGTGACTTAAACATATGTGAGATGGTAATACTCTCAGACCCTTGCCACTCTTATACTGTGATGCACGTTTCACCCGTTTAGAGTAGAGTGTGTTCTCGATGGGAGATCTGTTCTTTCTATGGCGACAGACGGAGCGGGTCCTTCAGGAGGAGATGTGAGCTTGAATAAATGTTCATTTTGCACTCTGTCTGATCCTCTCAATACACAGATGGCATTACTGTCAGAAAGATTAACATGGACTGTTTTTTTTTTTTTTTTAGTCGTCAGGGGTGCAGGGTGCAAACGCCTCTGTGACACTGGCTAGACATCGCAGTAGAAAATAGGTTTTTGAAATGTGGCACATTTACACTAAAAGCTAAACGGTTCCCAGGGGCTGAGATGACATGAAACAGGATACATGACCTACAGTGCCTGCTGATGCTTTGCTAGTCATTACTGCGGCATGCTCTGATGTGCAACAGCTTTCATCACAGTGACATAAAACTGTCTGATCTTGTTGGAAGGTTTTTTTTTCTTTTTTCTATAATCTTTGAAGTTATCCCTAACGTCCACCACTAAGGGAGCTCATGAACTTCTCAACAGGTCATTAATGACTCTAGTTTGTTCTTCATTTCCCACTAGGTCTAATCTTTGATAGTTCAAGACTAATCCCTTCCCTTATCTTAAGATAACAGCATTAAATCCAAATGTTGTGCACTTCTCTTATTCAAACTATACAGCCTATTATAAACTATACATGACATAATTTAACAAGTCCTTAAGGAAACTGCAGTTAAAGATTCTATTACATTTTTTACTTACGTATATAATCAGAAGCCTCGCTCATTATTTAGTCATTCTCTGTTGAATAACAATACTCTTAGATTTAATTAGCACAGGCCACGAATACAAACACTAGATACATGAAATCGAACTTGTGTGAATGCGGACAAAGCGTGGACAGAGGACAGAACCTAAATTCTAGTGCTCATTAAACACAGACTCAGGAGCTCATGATATCTTCCGCTGGGCAGATGGGTAGTGCTGTTCATGGCAAAAATCCACCCACTGTATGAGAAAATCCAAATCACAGGCAGTCCCCAAGTTATTTACAGTGATATTTACAGAATTGGCAAAGCTCTTTGTCTGGGTATTTTCAGAGATTTTTGTTCAGTTTAGATTCAGCCAAAAAAGTTAGATTACCGGGCAGAGTCAAGCAAGGAAAACAATGAAGGAGATTTTAAATTGCTGGAACTGGGTTAAGAACCCTTCGGCATATTATCAAAACATGGAAGGATAGTGGAAGAAAAGTGGTCAGAAAAAACTAAATTATGAACAAGGATCACTTGGTGAAGCTGCATGCATGGTTACAATAAAGGAAACATTTCAGCCAAGTACACATAATTTACACACAGAACACGGTGTTAACGGCAACATGATCGTCCAGGGTCGGGGGAAGGGGGTACCCAATACCCTACATCGTGTCCTAAATTTATCGGGGCTCGCACTGAATCATGATGAACCGTACTTACGGCTACTGCACGAAACTGCGTAGGTGAGATAGGGGTATTAGTAGTTAACAGATTACGGGCCAAACTTCACTGAGTGATGATGGTAGAATAATTATAAGGTCTTGACTAAAACAACATGCATGAGGAATCACAAAGGATTTTTCATTTTCTGCAATGGAAAAGTACTCCAACGCAGTAATGTAACTGATTACTTTTTGAAGACAGTAATTTTGTAATGTAATTAGTTACCTTAAAAAGTAACGTCCCCCCAGCACTGCTTAGGACATAAGACAGGGTACAAGGTGCCAATCCATCACAGGGGACACACATGCTCATTTACACACTATGGGCAATTTGGGAACGCAACTTACAGTAGGCTAAGCTGCATGTCTTTGGATTGTGTCAGAAAACTGGATCAAACTCACCAAGCATAAGGAGAACATGCAAACTCCCGGACCCTGAACATGCAAGGTGACAGTCCTAACCACTAAGCCACTGTGCCTCCTACTATATTATATATAAAAAAGAGGCTTTAAAAATAGACTTTATGGCAGTCTGACAGGAACCCTAATTCTGCATGAGTAATACAGTTCTAACAAGGTTGCAATGATGTTCACCATTGGACGATGCTGGAAGATTGTTGGTTTTGAAAGTTTGAATGACGTAAAAGAAATCGGCATATAAAAAAATGCCTGACGTAATGACCCAAACACATAAATACATCATCAAAACAACATCATTTGAACCTTTATTTGGAGCATTTATGCCAATTAACATCCATTTGCACAACATCAAAGCACATCCAGGATCCCTTTAGTTTGTAACTGGGTTTTGAATTCTGATCCGACACTGATTTGTGTATAGACAGTATATTTCATGTCACTCATCGTGGGGTGTTAGGTTGTTACCTCTTTGTTTAATTTTCTCTCGGAAATATTACCATGCGGTTCCTCTTTGATCCCAAACTACTGTACTATAATATGGTCCAAACTGCATCATGTCCACTTTTAAAAATCAGATCAAACACTAATCTACCCTTTTGGCAGCTTTTAAATTGTAGTTGTCTGGAATTATTTGTGCACTGTATGTGTATGTGTGGTCACTAACATCAACAGAATGACCCCTTTAGATCCAATGGTTAGCATTCTGTGCTTTCGCCACTGTGACTGCAGATCTTGTCCTGCTCAGGACTCACTCACTCATCTTCTATACCGCTTTATCCTGTATTCAGGGTCACGGGGACCTGGAGCCTATCCCAGGAGGCTTAGGGCACGAGGAAGGGTACAACCTGGACAGGGTGCCAATCCATCGCAGGGCACACACACAAACACACACTCATACACTCATTCACACACTACGGTCAATTTGGGAATGCCACCCTGCTCAGGACTCAAAATTTTATATTTTTTTTGATTGTTTCAAAGTTGTTTTCGCAACACTGTGTTAAAGGCATTTATTTAACGTCATACCATCATCATCATCATGTAGACAATGTTGTTCCAATGTCATTTTATCAAACACATCATAGTGTGTTGGTAATATACAGTTTGGTGTTGGTGGAAATGTTGTATAAAAACAATATCACACTCGTGGTCATGCTGTTGTGCTGGATATCAGCACCAGAGCACTCCATTTTATGTGATATTGCTTAAAGTTAAAGACTGGGATAAGTTTATTAGACTTGCAGTTAATTATATGGAGAAATAAAGGGAGCTTTTTTTCTCCCATAATGGTGTTCTGTTATCCTGCACAATTAAAAGTCCCGGTTTGACTTGAACACCGCTCATAGTTTCATAAACACATCAAAAATCATTGTTTTCTAATTCTGTATTTCATATTAATTGTGTGTGATATACTAATGACTATCCATAGCTGTGACTGTGTTAACACTGAAACAACAACAACAAAAGAATAAGAGCTTCAGAGACACCACAGACCAACATTCCTGACAAGATGAAAACACATCCCGTGCCAACAACGGAAGGATTTCAGGCCGCTACATTACTCGTATGATTTGTAATAAACATGGTGTGATGAAAGGCTCTAGTAATGGAAGGAATTTGGATTGCAAAGGAAGTGCAACAGAAGAGCAACCACTAGAAACCATGCCTAAAATATAAAGATTATAAAGGATGTCTTTTCTGCATTAGAGCTTAGAACACTGTTAGTAGGCACATATAAATATCTAGTCTAAGTTCAATAGAAAGAAAAAAAAAACGAAATATATGAGATACATCATTAAAGAAGTTACACAACGTATGTGGTTAATCTTAGACGTGAAAAGGTTACATATGGCTATTCAGTATTGCATTAGTTAACATCAATTACCAAGAATAGAACAGACAGAATCTTCATGATATAAGTGTTCCAGGACTGAATGTCTACTGTACCAACTAGTCATGAACAAGTGCTAGTACTTATCAAGTTACAAATCAGCCAGACTATCAATATTGCAATCATACAAGCTTAACTGCAACATAGAATTATTCTAACAAGACCAACAGAGAGAAGAAGTTGGCCTTGTTAAGCAATTATTCTTAGTTTGAAGCTCCCTGCACGCACAAACAGGGCTGACCATGTTGATAATGAAACAGTCTGTGTTGCTGTTAATGAACAGGCTTGTGTAGCGAGCCATCTGAAACCCACAAGGCAAGTAATAATAACCCAGTACAATTAACTCTACATACATCACATATGTTGCCTCACTGGTGGGACTTAACTGTGCACAAAGTGTCAAGGCTACAGGGTGTCCTAAAAGTCTCTATACACACTGTAAATTAAATCATATCTTTTTATTCAAATATTTTTCATATTCATTCCCAATTCATTCCCCCAAAATCCCATATATACTACCGTTTTAAAAGTTTGGGGTCACTTGCAAATTTTTTTGTTTTTGTTTAGTACATTCTACAACAATACTGGGGATTTCAAAACTATAAAATAACACATATGGAATTAGGTAATTACGTAACAACAAG
>JAQMYI010000019.1:17066048-17076578 GCA_030014275.1 Clariallabes melas
TATATATATATAACAAAAAATCCTTTTATACTTAAATGAAAAAAAAAATAATTGTAGCATGTCTGCAAAACAAATTTCCCTTATTACTCATGTTATAGCAATTATAAACAATCATGCTATCACAATATTCCGTTCTTAAATGTATACAATATGGCTAAATAAATAATTTGACAGTGAAATAAAAAATTTATATAACTGATACCAAGTAGTCTATATTAAATGGTAACATGCACAATGTGGTTTAACACACTGGTTTAATTGATACATTTACATTAATTACTTTTGACAAACAATCTTTTCCAAAGCACTTTATTTTCATCGCACCAAACATGAGAGCAGATTTAGGGCCTTGACCTCCCAATCAGCAGTCCAACGTCTTAATAACTGAGCTGATCCACATCTATAATAGCTTCCTAGCGACTTTAGACTGTGTGAATAGATTACCTGTCATTTTACAAATGACTCTGAACGGCCCTAAAGGTCCACTGCCATCGGGATCGATCCAGTAGACATCTGAAGACTTCCCAAGGTGCTTATAAGCCTCACACGACTGCTCATAGATAGCTATAAAAAAAAAACAAGATGGTTAAAAATTAATATACAGGTAAACTCCTCTTTCTATAACAGTTATGCTCTGACACATGTGTTCTGACACGTTTCTATGACAACCATCATTAAACTTTTCATCAATTTGATCTACACTAGCACTTTTGGTCTACACAGTCACCCATGTGCATCAGCGAGCCTTGGCCACACATGACCGTGCCTGCCGCGGACGCACTGGTTTTCCTTCCTTGGATCATTTTCGGTATGTCCTGACCACTGTAGACTAGGAACATACCACAATACCTACAGTTTTGTACTTGCTCTGACCCAGTCCTCTAGCCATCACCATTTGGCCTTTGTCAAAGTGACTCAAATCATTACACTTGCCCATTTTTTTGCCATTGTAATGAAATATTAAAAGTGCAGCTACTGTACTGTGAGAAGGGCCAGATTGTGATGACTTGAGAACTGGGTCAGAACAACTCCCAAACTGTAGGTCGTGTGGGATGTTCCCAGGCTGCAGTAGTCAAGACCTACCAAAAGTGATCCAATAAAGGAAAACTGGTGAACTGGTGACAGGGGCATGGGTGGCCAAGGCTCACTGATGCACATGGAGTGAAAGCTGGCCTGTGTAGACCAGTCCAATAGAAGAGCTACTGTATCTCAAATGAAGAAAAAGATTAAAGCTGGTTCCAAGAGAAAGGTAATGGAACGGTGTCAGGTGTCATTTATGGCTGATATACAGTATATAGTCAGCATATAAGTCAGAGGGGCCCAAATACTGTATACACACCTTAACATGAAAAACATATGCCTCTCTTCTGATGGTCACATGATAGCATTAAGATTCAAAATTCAAAGAACTTTATTAATCCCAGATCGAAATTGCTAACGATGATGTGACTACTGACATCTTTAGAGGAAGCATAACCCTTACATTACTTATAACATAACATGAACAGAACATGACATCACAAACATGTAGAACTATCAAAATTAGTATATTGTTAATATTTTTCAGTCAGAGAAACAACCGAAAAACAACCATATCATGTGTATCTGTATCTATTTCTTTGCCTATATTATCTGTGCTGAGAAATATTACATTATTACATTCTATACTGCACAATCCTGAGCCCTATATATGATTATAATAAAAAAAAAAAAAAAATGTAAAAAATGTTTTTTTTTTAAAGTAATTACTTTAGGACAGGTGATGGTGTACATATGTGATATATTTAGATTCCCTACTGAGCATAATTTCCAACAGAAAGTCTATAAAAGTCTATGTAAAAAAATAAATAAAATTATATAAAAAAATTACTTCAATGGGAAGTGATCGCACTTTAGTGTGGGTGTTAAAGAACAGACGTGCTCTTTCATGTAGATGCCAAATCAATAAAAACGAGCTCTAACATTTGTGCCGGTTTGTTTCTATAAAGGTCATGACATCTTAAACAAGCTAAAAGAGGAAATATATCAGAAGCATCCTTCTTTACTCTCTGTATGTTCATGTCGCCCACAAGCAAACAATATAATTTTTAATTTTTTTAAGTCAATTTAAACCAAAGCAATTTTATTATAGTTTATCGCCTTGTTATGCAAAGTTGATTTTGGGGGCTAAATTCTAGAAGTGCGTACTGTACATACATGTGTGACAGGTGGCTCCGGTGTATCCAGTGCCGTCACAAGAGCACCTGAAACTGTCCCAGGTCTGCGTGCACCTTCCTCCATGTTCACAGTGATTGGGCAAGCATCTGAAAAGCGAGAAGAGTCACTAGAGAAGAGGAAGAGTGGGCGAAACCAATCTCATATCAAATACAGCAGATTTATTCATCTCTTCAATGCCATACCGCTTCATCAGGCTCTACTGTAGGTCAATTGTAATAAAAACTGAAAGAAGTATTCATGCCAGGTCTACACTTATTAAGACCTGGTTAAAAAGCAGGCAATCTTTTCATGGAATTTTTATTTATATAAAAATCTGCAGTGACTTTTTATTTTAATACACAAGAGACCAAAGACAAGAAATTATCCGGAGCTACAGCTAATGAACAGATTCAGTCAGAGGTAAAGTTTTTTGCTGCTGAAAGAATTTTATAAGAGAAACGTATGAGGTCACTGTATGGATGTGCCATAACATTAAGTGCAAAAAACCAGAAAACTTTTTTACAAGCGTGTTTTTCTTCAACAACAAAAAAAATTGGTAACATTGGCAAGTGTCTGTTGTATAAAGAATAATAATAATTAAAAAAAAAACATCAGAGCATGCTGTTAATGGAAAATAAGTAACAGTTAGTCCGCATCGCACCAACCTATCATTGATATATTCCATCACATCTTATTACGATTTGTTCCTTGCAAAAGTAATTTAAAAGTTTTAATTTTTAAAGTTTTTTTTTTTTTAAATCTTTTTGAAGATCACCCTTCTTATAAGGTACATCTGGAATAAATCAGACAATAAATTTATTTCCAAGTACAATCTTATTGCACACTCTTGCTCTAAAGCAAACTAGAAATAAGACATCCTGGGCTCTTGTTAGTCTTTTGGCTGCTCCCGTGAGTCGCCACAGCGGACCAACTGATCTGCAGCACAACTTCGGCACAGGTTTTACACCAGAAACCCTTCCTGATGCAACCCTCCAATTTTATCCAGGCTTGGGACCATATCCAGGGGTCGGGCATTTGCTGGAAATCAAACCCGGAGCTTTCCGCATGGTAGGCAAGAAATCTACCACTGAGCCACCAATGCCCTAGAAATATAAGGTCTTACACCTACTCACAAAGAAATTCAGAAAATCACTGAGTATGTTTAAACGTTAAGCACCTACCACATACCATACCATATTTTTATTTGCATTCATGTCACAGTGACTTTTCATCTTTATTAATTATTTAGGTGAAAAACAAATATATATATATATTATATTAGTTTTTCAGTATGTTCAAGCTAGAGCTTGAGCTTTATATTCATTGATGTCCTAATTATGCACCAAAGTTAAAACCTTTAACGGATTCCTTTCCTTTGAACTTTTTTTTTATTATTAATTACTCGTTTTTAAAATATGCTTTAAATTGAATTGAATTGCTTTAAACTGTCCAGTTTTTAGATCTTCTTCATTTCAGTATTATTAGAATTCAGAATGAAATAAAAGCCTGAAATAGAGATCAAATCCAGGGGAGTTTCACTCTTACACAATTGTTGCCACATGAATCTACATTCTGAGGTAGAATCAAACAATCTCACTCACTCACTAAATGTGTGTACCCATTTTACCTGTACAGAGGGTCACAGGGGCCTGAAGCCTCTTCCAGGAGACTTAGGGCACGAAGCATGATCCACTTTGGATGGGGTGCCAATCCATCACAGTGCCCACACGCTCATTCACACACTGTGGGAAATTTTGGAACGCCAATCAGCTTAATCTGCATGTTAAGTTGTTTCTGTTGGGCGCTTGAGTGAGACCCTTAACCCTCAACTGCTGACATGTATAATGAAACACAAACGTAAGTCGCTCTGGATAAGAGCATCTACCAAATGCCTAAATGAAACTGGAATACCCAGAGGAAACCCACCAAACTCCATGAACACAGACCCTGAGGCCGGAATCGAACCTGGACTCTGGAGGTGCAAGGAAACAGTGCTAACCACTAAGCCACCATCCCACCCAGATTCAAACAGAAAAAAATCAGCCCCAATGTGGTTCCAAAAAATTTTGCTAAGTAACTTATCTTTTGTACACAGCTTTTAGGAAGAAATGAATTTCAATGCGTGTGTATGCTACAGAATTGTAGCTCTAGTCCTAACTGCTTTATTTGCTATAGTTCAGTAACAGAAAGTGTCACATACTGTATAAACCCAGACATTATGGGCAACCTCTTTACAGACAAAGAGAGGTAATGTATTGTTTTACATCCTGGCAGCACATTAACCAGGATGGACAGGATGCTTGGTACAAATGACCTACAAAATGCATGACCCCTGTCTGACACTTATATGCATCCTATGTACCATCATGGAACGCACAAGATCAGCATTATGTATGAAAAAAAAAAAAAAAGACCTCCATGTGTGCACTTTAGCCGACGTACCGAAACAACATTGACGTCTTACCTGATGAAGAGAAACACTAAATCAATGGTGTTGTAATGAGCGTCTGAGCCCCGGTAATGATTTCACAGCACAGCCGATCGAGTGGCAGGTAAATGAAAAGCGAACGCTTGACATCCTCTCATCACCTCCGTTATTACAGTACACAGTGCGAGGCGTAGAAGCTCACTGATGCACTTAGATCCAGGGATACTTCAGATAGAAATCTGGGTATCGAGTATTAAAACTGTCAGTAAGAAATGATCCAAATGAGCAACTATTTTGGGTATAGTTTGACAAAATAAAATGTAATAAATAATAATAATAATAATAATAATAATAATAATAATAAAATTGTATTAATTATAATAAAAAGGATTAATTAATTAAATGGAAATTAATAAAAGGGAAATTTTAAAATGAACACTTAAATACTTTAACATAGCTTTAATTGCTATTCAAATGTGTTTTTATATGATTCATTAATTATATATTTTTTATTCATTTTATGCTTTTTTGCGTCATGATTTATATATATTATTGTCGCTGATCTGAGCATTCACTTTCTTTTGATTATGTAAAACCATTGTTAAAAGCGCTATACAAATACACATTGTAACAACTATTAGCAATTAATGTAGGAGTTAATTAATTATGTAATGATACAGTTATTTAATTTTGCCACACTCAACTAATCATCAGTTTACTCACTTCTTCTCTTTGATGCTTATCTTGTACACTCGGGGCACTACAGTATACGGGATACACCCTGGATGGGGTGCCAGTCCATCACAGGGCACAGGCACACACACAGTCATACACAGACTGTTGGAAACACCCAATTTGTTGGAAACCAAAGTACCCGGAGGAAACCCACCAAGCATGTGGAGACCGAGAAACGGCATGCACACAGACAGTCTGGATTCGAACCCTTGACCCTGGAGGTGCAAGGCCACAGTGCACCACATTAAATTGATTAATTTTATATTAAAAAATCTGTTTAATTGTATTGCACTTTTGGCAATAGGCATCATAACCAACATGTTTTACATGCAATACATACATACATATATATATATATTGATCCTTAATGAGCAAACTACAGATTTTCCATGTTCCTTTATTCATCAGCACACATTAAACAAGAAAACAAACCATCACATCATGAGTCTTCTTAATGAAGCATCATGTGTTTTTCTTGTTCCAGGCTGATTGTCGATTTATCTCGTTAATGACAGTTGTTAATTGGTGTGTTAAATGGTGTGTTACCTTGCAGGAGTGTGAGCGTAAAAGCCTCACGGCCCAGAAACCCATGTTAAGCATCAGAGTCACAAGATGCCCGGGTAATAAATCCATATTAGTGTAACAACAGAGCACTGGTGCTTCACTAACCTGGATATCAGATGTTTACTCTTCCGCTTAAAACTTGCACCAAAATCAATATCTCTTGCCACACATCCTGTACAACAATAATCAACCTTGTTATGATTGTGTTTTGCCTATAATTCATTAGCCAACGTTTATAACTAGCTCCACGGTCGTCTTCCGAGGTATTGCGTCAATATAATTACCAAGCCATTATTCCTTTACTCTTGCTTGTATATTGGATTTTGCTCTCTTTCCTAATTGCATCTCTTTTCTACCCTGCAATTGTATAGGCACCTGACAAATTAAGCCATAATATGGAAGCCGTTTGGCCGGCGTGCTCTGGGGTCCAGTCCATCCCTTGGAGCACAGCCTCACTGCAAATCGATACAAAATTCTTCTGACGGATTACATTTCCATCCTGACCGACTTGGTCTCATTCATCCACAGGGTACGAGGGCTGGCTAATTGGTTTGATGTGGATGAAAATGATGTAAATCATACGCTCTGGGCTTCAAAGGCATCAGATGTCAAACCAATTATGTCTCAAATGGGGGATTTTGAAGTGATGTGACAGACAGCTCGCTGTGTAGCTATCATCAAATCACCAACAGAGGCGATATCGTTTTGCGTGCATGCTCATGTGTGACGCATCCACATTATAGTCGGATAAACGTCACTTGTTATTATGAATGTGAATCGTCAAGTCGTGCAAATCTGATCTGACCAAATGAATCAGATCAGAATTGACCAATGTGGCTTGTAATGTGAATGTAGCCAAGGACGCTTCCACATATTGTACTTGTAGAAAATATGCCAAGCTGCACACAGCTCTCCCTGATATAAAGCTTTACTAAAACAATGTCCCACCCCTTTAATTTGTCACCTGTTTGTACTGTATACATGGTAATGACTATATCCTAGCAAAATCATTGCCCCATACAGAGTATAAGTGTTCAAGTGTAGTGTCGAGGTTAGACGTTTAGTCAGTGCTCAGACCTGTCTATTATGGCACATGTGTCCAAGCTGACATTCTCAAAGGCTCCCAGCATCCCCTGCTCCATAGCTGCCAGGTCAGCAAGCTGATCGTCCACTTGGATGAGCTGCATGCAGCCCTGAAAAAAGCGCTGTGACGGAGACGCCTGGGTCTGCAGGAAATAACCTGTGGGTGGATTAGGGAGAGAGAGAGAGAGAGAGAGAGAGAGAGAGAGAGGGAAAAAAAGTCACATTTACATGAAATTCAAGATTTTCTGAACAGCATGTGGATTCTTATGGGTTCTGATCTAAACAAATTTTGCATAATTTAACCATTGGCATAATTTAACCCTTGGATTAGATTTACACTGGTGGCATCGTCGATGATGCCAATCACTCTTTTTCTCTTTGCAAGTGTTTTTATAAATAAAAGTATATTGTACCAACATGTATGTGTACAAAAACGGTAGATGGTTTTCTTTAATTAATCACACATTTCATATAAAAATGAAATACCGCTAGAGAGAACATACAGTAAAGGGTCGAAGCCTGGATTTTAGAGCAAGGTCTTCTGGTACAATGGTTTAAAGGACTTTCATGTCAAATCCAGACTTGTGATTGTGCAGAATAATAGAGCACAGTTGTGTAGTGTAGTGTTTAGCACTGTTGCCTCGCACCTCCAGGGTCCGGGTTCGATTCCCACCTCTGTGTTCATGGAGTTTTCATGTTCTCCCCATGCTCGGTGGATTTCCGCTCACAGTCCAAAGACATGAAGGTTAGGCTACTTGGCGTTCCCAAATTGCCTGTAGTGTTCAACTGGGTGTGTGAGTATATGTATGTGTGTGTGCCCTGCGATGGATTGGCACCCGGTCCAGGGTGTACCCGCTTCATCCGCTAAGTCTCCTGGGATAGGCTCCAGGCCCCTGTTACCCTAAATACAGGATAAAGCAATATATATAATGAGAGAGTGAGTTATGAGACCAAAATCTACCTTTATTTCTCTACATACTAATCTACTGCTACACTAATGCACTAATCCCAGCGTTTCACTAGTGCTTGCATACCAACAGATTAGTTTTCAAGTTTTCTTGGTATGCCAGAGCCCTGATGACTGGATGCTTCACGTCTGAAACGCCGGCCTCCCAAGAATTCCTTTAATGGCCCAAACATGTGGAAATGGCTTGGAGGTCAGGATAGACGCTTTTAAAACATCAAATGTTTAAAGAGTCTCATCATCGTACTGAGCTTGAAGATTTTAAAAGGTTCACCTCAGTATCCTCATGCATGAATATACACAAACTCTCAAAGAATATTAACCGCTTTTTTCTCCCCCAAGCTGAATTTTTATCTTTTGTGCAACGGCTTTATTAAATGATTCACAAATAAATTCCAGTTTGATAAATGAGGTCTATTGATGCTTGTCCTTGGTTGCACCATTCTCAACAATGCAACCCAGAGTATAATCTCTACGCAATAATACAGAATGAGTTTTCACATCCTGCCCTGACCTTGGTTTATAGACGTATTTAGCATAAAAATGTGCTGATCAGCTTTCCATCATGCTTTAAGTGACCTTGCGAAACCAGCGCCACACAGAGCCACATATCACATAAAACATGATCCAAAAAAAAAAAAAAAAAAAACCCAAGGAACAAGTGTTTGTGTATTTAAAACTAAGTGAAGTGATGAGAATTATAATCAGAGGAATAAAAGCCACTGATGCAGCCTTTATCTCCAACAAACACCTGTTTCTATTCTCACACGGTGAAGTAATCATGGGCATACTGATAAGGATAGCGTCCAAACCACAGGGACATGGACAAGACAACTGCAAAGTATTATGATGTGCTATTTTTATTCTTTACCCAACCAACCAAGGCATGATGAAATTAGCCAGAAAAACAAACTGTCAGACCGGAGAGAAGAGTCAAGAAAGACCCGGCACGGATAGTTAAAATGGAAATGGTGCTGGAATGGATACAATGGGTTTAATGAGAGAGGAGGACAAGCTGCACATGAGCTGCAAAGAGAAAATTAAGTGATTTTGAATGTACATTGCAGCCCTGATTGGACAGAGCCATCGATTTGATGAATGTATTTAATTACATATGATGCAGTGACTTTGCACCAACAGGCCCCACATCTCTGCACCTTGGAGCAAGCCATGTGCTTTAACATTATCTAAGAGACTATACTGATAATATTTGGTGATGCATTGACATCAGAAAAATGAATTAAGCCAATATTTATAATCATGCAGCATATGCTTAAGAAGACTTTTCCTGGGATCTATCTATTCATATTATTAACCTTCATGTAGTTCTGAGACAATTTTCCCCTAAACAGCTACTAAATCAGTTTCTTTACAAATAAGTACTTGTCTTTAACCCCCACATGTCTACGTCTCCCAGATGAAATGTTATAAATCTGATATACTGTGTGAGAGTATGGTAAGAGCCACATGTAAGCCAATGCTGAAAACTTCATGTTTGTTAAATGGGGGCTGGTAACTCTAAATGAACTTCTCGTCGGCAGCAGAGGTACAGTATGTTTTGGTCTTGCTTTCCTGGGATGGTCTTCATGAGATCCAGTTCCATCATGGTGCTTGATGGGTTTTCCAATTGCACTTGTTAATGGAAGAACTGTTCAATAACAGCTGACCTTCTGACTGACTGAACTTGGTTGTAGTTGTTGTTACCTAATTACCTAATGCACTACGTATAGTTCCCTTTCAAAAGCTACACTCGATGCTGCGTGAAAACGCTATGGGAACGTTTCCTCGTGACCGGTTATGAAGCACGTGTGTGTCAAACACACCAAAAATTCAACCGATGAGGTGCACCTACAGGTTATAAATAGGATAAATGATCCTCAGATCTTTTTGTCTTCAGGATCCGTTTCGTGTGTGTGTGCGTGTGTGCAAGCACTTTTTTAAAAGAAAGCGAAAATAGAAAGTGTCTTATTGCTCACCATAAAGATGGCAGAGTTAGACACGAGTCCGTCCCTCCATGTAGAAGAATATCTCGCTGAGGGTGATCTCCTCGCTTTCTGTTTTCAGTGTTTGGGGGAAGAGCACGTTATCCTCGGGCTTGAGGGAGCAGGTAAGTATTGCGATTTTCTCCCTATGGAAGTCCCTCGCGCTCAGCTCGCCGTTTTTAAAATGAAACCGAAACGCATTTTTCACGTGCACATCTGGCGGAAGCGCACAAGACGGAATTTTCCTTTTCTCTCGCTCTCTCGCTGGATCATGAGCTTTTACCGTCCACTTCTCAAGCGCGCTTCGGCGCTTCCTATGAGTGGGCGGAAGAAACTGTCTCTGCGGAGATGGAAACTATCACTTCAGAGCGCTCCTCTAATGATGAGCGAGCGTATCAGTCGTTATTAGAGGTGGTAACATGCGCGGTCGAACGCGTACACCTCGATTCGCTGTAAAAATAAATAAATAAAATAAATCCCCCAAACGCTCAAAGTTAGACGACAGGTTTCTGTCGGGTGGCCGGAGGAGGGGCCTCAATGATGGCCCCTCCCCTTCCTGGCGACCTCCATGAGTTAAC
>JAQMYI010000019.1:17096550-17107858 GCA_030014275.1 Clariallabes melas
GCGTCACATGGTTCGGGGGAAAAACGTGATAGTCTTCGGCCCTCCTGACTGAGTGGTAGTAGTAACCTTAAGGTGGGAGCCCCCTAGTGACGGGGAGGAATTGGATAAATTAGGTAGGAACCACCCCCCCCCCCTCCCCCAAAACAAAAAAAAAGAAGAAGAAGAAAAAAAAAGTTTTTCACAACTTGAATGACAAAAAAAAAAAAGTTTCACCCTTGGACTCTTGCAACTATTCCAGCAGTACTTAATTACTCAAATACAATTTAGATTTGAAGTTCATGTTGGCCTACAATATATTGATGCACACTTCTTCTCCTAAGCACCTTTCGAGATTCTAAGTAGATGATTTTCTTTTTAAGGACTATAATATATATTGAGAAGTATAAATGTTATAATACTTTTAGTACAGAAAAAAAGAAGTCCATAAAGATGGTGTTCTGTAACTCCCACCCACACGGTATTATCTTTTATGTTCAGGGAAAAAAGCAACACAACTAGAAAACTGATAAACAAAATAGGTTTTGTTGAATAACAATTATTGACTTTCAACTGATTTATTTTAGGTTTAATTCTTTTATTTGTGTTCAATCATATTTGCCACAAATCTAATTCCATAGTACTTCAACCCTTTTAATTCATATGGTTTGCTGTGCCCCGGTAACCCATTCGTTTATTTGTTAGTACGCCTGTTCTGACGGCTACTGGGAACAGAATGCCAATTAGTAATGTCAACAACAGAAGGAACCACTGTGTGTCTACACAAAATTGGGAGATCAGCAACTCTGGGTGAATTTCCATAGATTTGGCCAATTGTGCAACAACAGATTTTGGCGTAAAGCCTGGGCAGTGACTTGTTTGTCCACAAACAGATCAATTTCCGCTCTTCCGTAAGTCTTCCAAGTTAATTAACTGTCTTTTTCATGGATTTGCCAATCCCTGGATATAGACTCGGACATGTGTGTACTGTATCTACCCCCTTCCAGAGCTTGTGTGGCCACAATGACACTGCTTCTGATTTTGTATATCAACCCCTGTCCCAACTCCACTCTCAAACCCCTGCTACACCAGTACATGCAACACTTACTGTATAGGGGTTCCTAAAAGTTTTGCAGTACTAGCAACACAGCTTTCACTTTAAGGACATTCATACTGTATGCAGAGGTAGAAGGTAACTAATTAAATTTACTTCGGTACTGTAGTTAAGTAAATATTTCATTCGTCTGTACTTTACTCGAGTACTTTTTAACTTTCACTCCACTACATTCTACAGGGAATATGTAGACTTTTACTTCTGTACTTTTATGTACGGCATATGGTTTACTGTATGTAAACCACAGTGGTGTGTAGTATTTGGAGCAATCATTAACTGTAACTGTGTTTCCTTTGTGACACACTTAATAACATTACAGGTGTGACACACACACACACACACACAGAGAGAGAAAGAGAGAGAGAGATTAAGTATGTGCTTTTAGGTACTAAAAGAGATTTATTAGTACTTTCACCTAAGTAGAATTGTAAATGGAGGAATTCTACTTTTACTTGAGTAATAGTTGACCTGCCTAGTTTGCCCAATAGTTTTTATATTCTAATGCCAGGTCATTTCCCCCCCACTTCTTCTCATTTTCAGATTTTCACACACACCCAGCCCTGCTAGTAGGCATCAGCTATTAATATTTCTGTTTTTAGTGGGAGAACACCTAAAGGCATACCTTGAAATGAAAATAGTGGCTAGACCAACAGTATTATGTGCTTGACATCCTATTTTTCCCAAAACCATGCGATCAATGGGATGTAAGCCAGCCATCACTATGGTGCTTGCAAGCCCATTACCTCACCCTGTTCCCCATCAGTTTGCAGTCCTGCCTATAGAACCACTGCTTTACCTGCATCTCTTCCTCAAGATCAAATATTTTGGAGATACAACTTCTCATATATTTAGTAAACCATATTGTCATCTCTTTTATTTCTGACCTGTATGCAGCATGAATTGACAGACAAGAGGTTCTCAGTCTCTAGTACTAATGAAGTGACCAGCCTCAACACCAAAGGCATTGATCTCAAGCCTAGGGCTTGTGCATCTGTCATTGCAGCCAGGATGATGCATGGCAAGTCACAGAGTCAATGCTTTCAAAAAGCCAAAAGCTCAATGTCCAGACTACAGAAATATGCATTATATCCAGGATTACACCATCTGTTGTTTACAAGCACATCAAGGTTTGTCTTTCTGCATATCTCAGCAATGGGGTCTCATTCTGGTATAAAATAATTGTTTAGTTAAGCGTGGCTTAGTTAATTATTCTATTATTAATAATAAGATTGCATGCCATGGTATTCCCTACCATTCTTCCCCATTCTGTATCATGCACCCATACTCATGGCATTAGCATCAGGGATATGTTACTATAAACATATTTTATTGAAGCACATAATGCTGTATTCATGATATTCCCTTTGATTTCACAGCAATGCTTGGGGCTCATCCATTTTATTGGCCAGGAACCACAAATTTGCCATGATTAAAGGAAGAAATTGTTTATAGTGCTATTTCCTCCGGGTTTGTTTCCTTAGAGAGCTGTGGCCAAGCTCTAACTCGAAGGGCTAAAAAAAGACTCAAAAACTATGCAGAGAGGTTGTAACTTGTTGCCATTAACACAGCATCATATTCACATATTCAGAGTCGTGACCTCAGGTAGTTTTGCCTTAAGTCCATGCTTCGTTTGTGTATAATAAGTGCATTTCTTTATAAATGTAATATGTTTTCCTACAAAATAGACTCACATTCAGATACAGATAGAAAAGCTTACTACAATTATAAATAATGCAAAACATCAAGAAGACTAGCTCTTCTATTCCTTAAGAGAGAGAGAATGAACTCACAGTACAAGCAGCCATATATCTCTATCCTCAGGCCTATCCGACCTTCTTCGCTCCAGTCCAGCGGGATGAAGCGTACAAATCGGGCCACAATAATGTGCTGAAGGTCATGACGCACCACGCTCTCCGTGTTGGAGTTTCCTGTAAATGCCTGCAAATAAAAAGCCAAAAAGTCATTGATATTATCGCACAACAAAAGTTATTCTTTTCTAAACAGTAAGGAAAAGCATCTTTTTTTTTTTTAGCATATCTATCTTTAAAATGTTGTTTGTATCTCTTAGTACCCAAGTGTGTTTCTTTTTCCAGCAGCCTCCAGGCAACAGGTTTTACACAAAAGGGCAAGATGAATTAATTTTGGTGCAGTTAATTCCAGCTCGAGCCTTGGACCTTAAACCGTCAGTGAGTGTGTTAATTAGTTGGCTACAAGTCAAACCACACAGAGACTCTGCTGCCTGGTTTAATCAAGTACCTTTTTAAATTAAAGTGGCCAAAGAGAGACAATAGAGCCCGGGTTTAGGCAGCGAGCCAACTGTAACTATCAAAAGTAACATATTTTGCTGGTTTCCTTCATTATAATTAAAGTGGCCACAGCTTATTTTCTCATGAGGCCAAATAGAGTGTCACCGCAAGCTGGAGTTCTCGCTGCATTCATACCACATGGGGAAAAAAGGAACATTAATTATAAGCCCTATTAAGGAGCAACACTGCTTCAATTCAAATATTCAGTTAAAATGCTACCTTATTAAAAGAGAATAGGAGTGCTTAGAAGATCTATCAGATCAAGGACGAAATTTGTTGAGGGCTCCAACAAATCAGGAGCTGACTAGATTTTATTTAGAGAGAATTTACGCATGCAAAAATGACCAATCAGTAAGACCTCTGATCTCAGAACTTCCAAACTGTCATTGAATTTGTTTGTTGATTTTTGTTTGCATTACTCCTTCTGTGCAATCAGGAAGAGCCCTAGAAGATTAAAGCAAGAGGCACCTTCCAGTTTTGAGTTCAACGTGGAAGTGCCAAAATGCAGTTCCTCTAATGAACACTAGGAGCAGGCATCAAAAATGAAATAAACTCCATAAACCACCATGTTAAAATGTAAAAAAAATTGATGTACTTAATTGAGTCAAATTTAACTAAAACCATAACATTATGCATAATTAGGGACAGATTTGAATTACCGCTACATTGCAGGTGTCAAACCACTACCTGCCTGCTATATATCACTTTAGCTAACCAGCTAACTGGAAAACTTGTAGTTTAACTTACCACAAAAAATGTAGGAGTTGACACAGGACAATGTGTATAATATGGGTAACGTAGTTTATGTAAATGCAAAATAACTTTAGCATATACATTTATGCTAGCCACCTTAGAATAGGCTAAGCTAAAGCTATGCTGGCTAGTTTGTTGTGACTTACTGTAGGTAACTACATTTGGTGATTTTCAACCAGCCAGTTTCTGTTTGTTCTGTTTCTGTTTGCTCATTTATGGATTAACCAGAGTTTAGGCGGAGTTAGCTACTGTCAAGATGATGAATACACAGTTGAGCTTTAAAAATCACAGATCAGTTGTCCAGTTGTTATATGCGGTAGGCTAAGGGATAAACAAATCAAACACAACTCAGTGAGGAAGTCGAAGCACGGATTCATCACGACGAGCCTGAGAGGAAACGTCAGAGTATGGAACGGAAACATCCTCAATCGCCAACCGAGAAAAAGTTCAAAAGTCAACCATCAGCTGGAAAATTGATGCTTACGTTTTTCTGGAACTCTCAAAGGGCCAGTATTGGAACATTATCAGGAAAAAGGTTCAACAATCAACAGTGCTCGTTACAGTGAGTCGCTTATTAAAGAGTTCAAGCCTGAACTTCAGATTATATGCAACAGATTGCTATCCAAGGGTGTCGTGATCTTTTATGATGATGCACATCCACACACTTCTGCCAACACTGTCGACACTTTGTTTTAAGGTGTTAAAGCACCCGCCCTATAGTCCTGTTCTCGCTCGATAGGACTTTCATATGTTTCGTCCACTGAAAGCATCACTACGAGGATGAAGATTCACTTCTGATGAAGAACTGAAGACAGCAGTGCATTCATGGCTCGCAGCTAAAACTAAACATTTTGTAATGAGGGAATATAAAAGTTTGTTGACAGATGAACAAAATGTATAGAAAAGCTAGGAGATTAAATGGAAATTAAATGAAATTATTAAATGATGTATTTGTCTTTTCTAAAACTAATTAAAACAAATAAAAAATTTTGACTTACCCTCGTAAATAGATAGTCATAAATCATAAAGTTCCTAATCATGAAGGTCATCATTTAAAATTCAATCAGCTCATCT
This sequence comes from Clariallabes melas, assembly GCA_030014275.1. NCBI lineage: Eukaryota > Metazoa > Chordata > Actinopteri > Siluriformes > Clariidae > Clariallabes > Clariallabes melas. The sequence continues at coordinate 17,101,774 of JAQMYI010000019.1, forward strand.
GCTGCTTTTAATGATAAGTCTACAAAACATTTATTTCTGAAGCAAAGGATGGACAGATGGATGGATGGACATACAGACAGATGGAAATACTGAAAAACACAATAGTAGAAGGACAACTGCACATTTACACAGTTCACTTAGAGTGTTATGAAATCAGAATAAAGAGGATGCAGTCAATGAAAATATTCACGCAAAACATTCATCAAGTAAAGGATCAACACACTTTTAAATGCTTTTCATGCTACAATTAGAGCACTGAAGTGACTTTGCAGTGATTTCAAATGTGTTTAACGATTTTAAACTGCCACCCTAGTCAATTAATAGTCTGTGTTAATTATTAAAAAATCGAAAACTGTGTCTGACAGTTTGTGTCTCACAAATTCACGAACTCAGACTCTTTTAAATCAATGAGAAAAACAATTGTAACCTAGTAAACTTTAAACGATTTACATATATTGGCTTTTTTGATGGTAAGTCAAAAGACAGATCAAACCAAGTGGGTGAGAGAGAAAAAAAAAATCCAGTATTCAAGAGACTATTATCTTCTGACTTAGAGTGTTTGAGCCTTCCTCTACTTTTTATTCACTCGAAGGCTTTTTTGACAGGCTCTCTATATGACACAGAGGTAGAAAGAAAAATAAAAAGAGAAGAAGAAAGAAAGGAAGATAAAGGGATATAAAAAGACTTGACAGTGAATGCAGGTACTGTAATACAGGTATTATCCTGCTTCTGTACTAATAACCGTCCTCCTCTTCAGTCTAAAAACACCTTTCAACAACGATCATTATCTTAAAAGAATTATCCTACAAGATAAAGAAGATCTTGTTTATTGTATAGGATTATTTTTGTACAGCTTTCGATTTATATTGCTGCATTTCTGGAAAATCACTAGAAATCTTTTATATGAAAAATTATGTATTTGGTGTTGTAATAAGATTTTGAAGCATGAAAATGGTAAAATGGTCACAAATATTAAAATGTGTTATGTGCTATAGGATGAAGGGAGCCATTTTCAAAGCTGTGGTATGATTACTGTAGATGGATATGCATAATAATAATAATAATAATAATAATAATAATAATAATAATAATAATAATAACAAAGTAAGCAAATATAAAAAAAAAAATCATAAACCTAACTCAAATGCAAAACAACAAAATCAGCTCACTTTTATTAAGCATGAATTTTGCTTATTTTTTTACTTACAGTATATACAACATGACAAGAAAAAAATTGCAGCATTGCTATGGTCTAATTGGCATGCATTAAGTAAAGAAAAAAATATTTAAACTCCAAATGACTAGAATTGTCAAACACATTATTAAAACCTAAAATCAAAGTGTTTAACTGTCAACTTCATGGAAGAAATGTGGTTGGAAAAGAAAAAAACGTCATGAAGTTTTATATAACGATTACTTTCCAGGGTGTGTACAGTTTAATTCAAATGTATAAAATTTTTATTATTAATCTAATAGTACAGATAGTCTCCAGCTTACGAACACGTTAGTTCCGGGAGCACGTTCGTAAGTCCGATTTGTTCTTAAGTCCAACAAAGTGAGTTTTATACGCCTTTGACACGAATATGCTGTACAACGTAAAGCATACCAATCCACTTGACTGAATCTGTCCCCTTTCCCCACACTGACATCATGTGGCCGAAAACCATAACTGCGCCTAAGGAGTACTTAATCTCACAGCGCTGTCTGTCCCTGCGCCTTTAAAACAAAAGGGGAATCCCGAAATTTTTTTCTCAGAGCTGTTTTTCATTTTATTGGACTGCAAACCCTGTTTTTGTTGAGGATTTTAGGATTATTCACCATCAGGACAGCTTTAAGGACAGCCGTTTTCTATCATCGTGATCACAGAATTCATTGGCCGGCTCACTTCTCTCGCAACCCCAAACGCACACAAATATAATATACCGGACTTTAGACATTTTATACGTTCACTTACACACTGAAAATATGTGTATCTTGTGCACTGTAGTGTCTATTTTTTGTACAACACACATGAGCTACTTGTGCATTTGAACTGTATCTGTGGAAATTCATAACTCGAATGTCCGTAAGTTGGGGACTAACTGTATTAATATTACCTAATATTGATAAATATTAATATATTATTATTATTATCTAATACTCGTACTACACCTTATTGTTTTATAAGCTATTAATAACTACTGTACTATACTCTTTATTGTTCTACTATTATATCTCGCATTATACTATAGCTCATGTACAGTATATGATACATATTTAGTTATATGTACACGATTCATGATTCTAAACAATCCATATTTGAGGAATGATTAGAATTCTTATAATTACTTATAACAATGAATGATTTTCCCATAATTTAGATGCAGTACACGTGCAAGCAGTAGGGGCAGCATAATCAGCAGGCACATCAAAAATGGTGAAAAGTTTTGCAGAGAAGTTCCACAAGTACCCCGACCTGAATAACACACCTTTATCACTGCACAGAGACCAACATTCATGTCAAAACATTTAGCCAGAGATAAATACTATCTTGAATGTCGACATGGAAAATAAGCTTCCGAGTGTTGCCATGTGTTTTTTACTTCATGCAAAACTGACAAGACAGCGCCCCTACTGGATATGGGCAAGTACTGTATGTGAACAAACGCGTTTATGACATTGCCAAGTATATTTCTGCCCTTATGCTACAATAAAGAATGGGAATATGATTTTCTGACTAATCGGAATCAAGAGTTCAACAGCACTGAGGCGTAATATTAATGCCTCTCCTCATCATCACTACCCTTATGTCTTGACACAGTGCAATAGAGATGATGACTTTAATAGATATTTCATACTTGCTGGGGAGTGAAAAGATCAGACAGTGCTTTAGGCCAGTCTCTGAATATAGAGAACTCACTTCTTTAAACCTTAGAGCTAGCATTGGACACTTGAGAAATCTGTCCTGAACTGATTTCATACCTGCCAACTGAGCAGCATAGTCAAAAACCCCAAATGACAAACCCTGAATATCAAACGCCCACCCAAAATTGAACTGCATGACTCCTTTGAACTGTTATGAACTGCATAACATCTATGAACTCTTAATTTATCTTTCATGGGCGAATCAAACGAAAAATCCATGACAGGTTTTCGCACCAGTGTGCAACTAGAGCTTGTCCAGGTCTCTGAAGTGTCAAAGTTGGATCTGCTGCTCATTGACCTGTTTAAAGGAAAGGGGTGAACATAAAATTCCCAGCCAGTTATCATGTCCTGTCTCTCCATATAGAAAGGATTCCTGGATTTTTGAAAAGAGGGGAGCTGAGATAACACCAATAGCCTTCTTAAAGGGGGTTCTTTGGTATGAGAGATTAGTGTTTTATCATGCATAAAGATGCAAACTGAGAATACAGTATGGATATCTTTGGAAACAGATCCTTCACTACATTCAGACATTTTTACACTTCTGCATATGATTGATTATTAGTTTAATCCAGCCAACAGATGCAGGATTAAAGTAGTAGCTGTTAAAATGGATAAATCAAGACAGATGCAACAGATGCTACATATGGTAAGTGTTTATGTATTTGTTTCTTCTCTGTGTATTTTTATCTGGGGGATAAAACTCAACAATCCAAGCTGCTCATGGCCCATTGTGAAACCACGCCAAAATGATTTTTGAACAACAGAACATTTTAACCTTTTCCCCCAATAGGCCATATATACAGTATACAGTACAGTACAGTATTATCAACGTTTATAGCTACATAAAATTTGTGGAATGTCAGCACAAGCTAGTTCCTGTAATTACTTAAGTTCTAAGAGCTAAAAAGGGTCTGTTCTTCAACAGATTGAAATTTTTCCTTTAGGTTGAAATGAATATGGCATAATTCTCATGTTAACAAAGAAACCACAAACTCCTCCGTCCTGAAATTGGTCTTAAAAAATGACAACTTTCTTCTGTTACAAAGTGCTGACTTGCAGATTTTATTCTAACCGTGGGGGAAAAAACTTGGTTCTGTTATAATGGATTATCATTGAAAATATATCTTGTTATGATTTTCAGTCAAACAAAATATCATCTGATAAAAGTTACAAAGATGAAACATTTCTTAAACCTCAAGTGTTTTGTGTGTAAAGACAAAGTCTTGAGCTTTCATTACACACTTCCACACCATCTGTGCCAATTAAAGCCATTGACGAGGCTGTATTTTAATCTAGCAATTGGATTTACATATCACATTGGAAACCTTGCCAAGAACTGTTTCCATATTTTTTTTTCCGACCAAATCTAGTACAATTTATGATTAGATGAAATTAAAATCTAACATGTACCAATCCGCTGACGATTGTAGAAGATACGTGATTTGTATAAACTGTGGTGGTTTACCAGATCGGATGTTAAACTGTGATCCATATGGATCGCTCCCCAAGGTTCAGTGCTCATTTGAATCACAGATTGTCAGGGATAATCCCTGAAGGACGCATTCGGGGGTTTTGTATTTGTGTTTGAACCTTTTCTTGGACTTCTTTTGCCAGAGTGCTCCACCGTCACATGTTCTGATCACCTGTGTCATCACCTTGTTTAGTTGTGTGCATAAATAGCCCTTGGTTACGTCATGCAGTTCTCCCACATCTGTCCTTGTCTCGCACTGATGTGGTCACTGCTGTGTCCTGAGCATCTCTATTTAGTGCATCATTGTCAGTATGGCTAACTCCTCAGTAAGGAAAGTAGCTTTTGGCTGTCTATTTGCTTGCAACTGTAATGGACACTTAACATCTATAGACTTATACTATTTAACCATTACATTGTATTATAGTATTTAGTATTTTATATAACAATTAATGTTCAGTTAAACACACACACACACACACAAAAATGGTAACCATGGCAATGTACTTCCACTAATTAATAGTTAAACATGATAACTTAAATCTTAAAAAATAATTTATATTTATGTTCTTAGAAAAAATATTCTTAAGAGTTTAAATAGTTAAACATCAAAAATATTCCAAAATTGTGAATAAAATCTGACTGCCAGGTTCTGGGAACTACACATCCTATAATTCCCAGTCCAAAATACGTAGGTAACTTCCTGTTTTATCAAGTTATCAACCCGCAGCGAGAGGTTTTGTAAAGTCACCAGATTTAGTGAGGAAGTCGCCAAGAAAGTTGCCGACACTGATCATTGTTTGCATCATTCTGGTTTTTGTTCTTGTTTTTAGGTTTTCTTTATTAAAGTCTCACCCCTTTAACCTGTCACTGATTAACTGTCAGTTAATTGTATAATTAACTGAGAGGTTAACTATCATAGTGCCAGGGTTGCCAGCTCACATCAACTAAATCCCCCTAAGCATTGCCAAAAACCTGTGCATGAAGTACTGTAGCTTGAAGGTCATAATGTAGTTCAATTATATATACACACATATTTATTCTTAATTTTCTATTACCAAGATAATGAAAAGTATTCTAATTATTATTCTTTTTTCATTATCATGTAGAAGGAAGAAGGTAAAGCATATTTATTATTTTTATTATTATTATTACTAATTATATATTAGCTGAATTGATTTGAGTGTTATTTATAGCATGCTCTGCAAACGAATGTAAAGTAAAATTATATTTCTCAGATGTCACATTTAATTAGAAATCTAAATTGAACAATAAATAAAATGAAATGAAAAAGCAAAACAGAAACTTAATTTATGGCTCTTCCAATTCTGGCTGTTTGGACTTAAGTCAGTGTATTATGTGTTGTGTATATGATGAAGTCATGGCTAAGCATGTGATACAACACCTATTGATCTGCAACAAGTCTGTAATCAATAAAATGCAGTACAAATGGTATTCTTTTAAGTTCATACAAAACATGTACTGTAGGTCCACCTAGAAGTGTTCTAGACTATTGTCAAGAACACTTGAATGTTAATCCAAAGAAAGGATATATACTGTAAAATCATATTTTGCAACTTCATGGTTATTTAAGTATATGTAAATCATAGGATGTTCTCTAAAACCAATCATCTAGAAAAATGAGTGCTGTAATTACCCAGATGTTTCCATCCTGATGGTAGGGTTTCCAGTTCCTGCCCGTGTCACTGTAGA
>JAQMYI010000019.1:17128469-17139535 GCA_030014275.1 Clariallabes melas
TGACCAAATACTTATTTTCCACCATAATTTGCAAATAAATTCTTTAAAAATCCTACAATGTGATTTTCTGGATTTTTCTGGAGGTATACCTATGATGAAAATTATAGGCCTCTCTCATCTTTCTAAGTGGTAGAACTTGCACAATTGGTGCTTGAATAAATACTTTTTGCCCCACTGTATCTATCTATATATAATTTTTTTTTTTTTTTACTCAGCTGCTGACAGACGTGTCTGAGTTACAGCAGAAATCAAACGTGAGCATTTACTATTCGGGATCCACTGTCTACATAACTGTGATGTATAAAATATGACTTATTCTAGATACACCACAGGCTTTGCTCTGATTAGACTGTTGCCTTGCAGACATGTCCTACAAGATTATACAGTACCTGTCATTTTGACATTTCTCAAAGATCAGACATCAACTCTACAAACCGATTCTCCAGAAGAAAATATGTTCTTTAATAAAAAGTTCTATTGGTTCATGAAGGAGTCATTGAGAGTGCAACATGCATACATATTTAAAAGTGAAAGAAAAAACTAAATAAAAAAAACATAGATGATCTAATTAGTAAGGACAGTTCATACAGTTACATGCCTCAAGTGCACCACCTTGGCATCGTGATCAATAGTACATGTAAAGCATGCTGGCAATTTTCCCAGATAGCACAATCTTTTTTCCTGAGGTACGTATTTACAACAATGTCAAATCAAAGAGGAATAATTGTAAACCTGTTTAAGTTAATTATATTTATTGCTAATAAACTACTCAGAAATGACTAAAATACATAATTTAAATGATTTATGGTGAACAAACATGTTGTTCGAAAGGAAAAAAAACAGTGACAGTGTGGTTAGCTTATTTTCCTTTTAATTTTTTTCTTTCACCACATTAATTAGATAATGTGATAATGTAATATATACATTAATATGCTAGCAAGGCATATTAATGTATATATTAATACCTTCATATTATATACTAGATGTGCCCACGACTTTGACTTTGTTCACATGGAATTTAATTGCACACTGATTAATGCGTTTCAAAAAATGTACAATGCCATCTGTTGAATTTTGGAATGAACTAACATTTTTACATGTAATCTTAAAAAGCGCGGAACTGCGATGGAACAAAGCCTACATATTACCTTAAGCCAAATACACCTGTGAAAACCCCATTAAAATTTCTTAATTAGTTTTTATGTGATGTGGGCACAAACAAACAAACAGATTTAAAAAAATCATCTTGATATGTTCTATTACTCATCTCACGTCCCCCAAATAATTGTCTATTTTTAAACTATGTACGCACAGTTTTATTCTATACAGTTTTATGTATAAAATATAATACATGTTATACTGTAGATATATAATATATATTTATTATAATGGCTTTTTTATTATGATTATTCTCTATTAAAATTTCTTCTATTTCATGTATCACAATTTCTCACATAGATTGGTAGATACTGTATAGAAATAATGTGCTTGAGCTTTGAACCCCTACTGTATGTCAGTGTTTTTTGTTTTGTCATTTATTTTCTACATTCTTGATAAAATAACAGATATTTGAATTAAATATCTGTTATTAATTGGATTTGTGGTTATTATTGTTCAATCTTTTTTTTTTCTTTCTTTTTTTATGGTTGTCAATAATTTTCTCAGAAAATATCCACTTAAATAACAGTAGTATATCATTGATCCAAAAGTTCCTGTTTTCTTGTTCATTGATTATTCCGACAGTACTGCAAGATCGGATACTTCCTTAAAGATGGCAGGCAGCGATCGATTTCCAGGTCACAAACTAAAGAATGCAGGAATTGAGTTGAAGAGTTGAGGAGGCTTCAGTTAGAGTTTTCTCAAAGCAGCATCATAAATTCTATAGTTGTTAGTTTCTTTTTTTCTGTTAAGCAACCTGGAATACTTAAGCTAATTATGTTTAGCTTAATAAGGGGCACCATTAGTACTTTAAATCAGTGCTAGGGATTATAAGGTCTGTTCCACTCTTTTGCAAAGAGACAGAAAGTCTCTAAATGTAATTACTTGCAAGTTTTGAAGTGGAACTGATTGGAAAAAAAAATGCTGCATCATCTAAAGTTCTGAAAGTTTTTAGTTGAATGAGTAAAGTGCTACTATCAAATTACCTTGTTGCAGTTTTTCACTTTGGTTTTACAGTATAAACAGAGTGTATGTGCCCACATGGCGATGCAAAGTCATCAAGCAAATTTTAATAACGATACGGTTCAATTAAAATCATGACCCTTTAATGGGCAAAAGAGCTGACGTTCTGTTTTTTTTTCTTTTTTAATCTCATCTCAAACTTTTCACTTTGAAGTCAATTTACATCCATTAATCATTTTGGACCATAAATACTCTAACTTACACTTTATGCTTAAATATACAGTACATCGACTCTCCGGCTACTTCAAAGAGAATAAATAGGAAATTAAAACTGATGTTATCAGCCACAAGACTAATGAAGAAGGAAAACATCCTTACATGAATAAATTTTTCTTAACAAAGGTTTTTGAAGAAAGAACTATTTGAATATTATGTTATGGTTTGTAACGTTAATGCTTAATTACATTGCGTGCATACGTAATAGAAAAATTTGCAAGGGAGGTATGTTTTAAAAAAGACTTATTAATTAAAGTATATAATACACACACAAGCATGGACTGGCTTTAACAGTTTCCTTATGGACCATGTACAGTATCATGAGTTATGTAATTCCTTATTTCATATGGTATCATAAGGATCTTTAGCCTACTTCTTAGGTAGGTTGAATCTAAATTTCAAATATACAGTACGAGTCAAAAGTTTAGACACAAGTTTAGATTTATTTTATTAATGTCATAGAACAATATGATTTTTTTCCCCCCAAACTATAAAAAGATCACATATTGTATTATGTATTTAAGTAACAACAACACCACCAACAGTCAGTTGTTATTTTAAGACATGAAGGTCAGCTGATGTGGAATAGTTCCTGTAAGAACAGTATTGTCAAGTGCATTTGCAAAACCCATCAAACACCATGGTGAAACTGTTTCTCATGAAGATCATCCCAGGAAAGTCGTTACAGGACCTCAGAGTCGTTACGAAGGCTTTATAGAGTATAAGTAGCAGACACATCTCAATATCAACTGTTCAAGAGGAGATTAATGCATACTTTTGTAAGCCTTCAGCACTTTCTTAACATGTGGAAAAAAATGAAAATCAGGAAAGACCATGGAATTACCATGGTGTGTCCAAACTTTTGACTAGTATGTCTTGCCCGATTTAATGCTATGTTTTTGTTCTTCTTTTTTAAATGCTTGGTATCACTAGATACAGAAATGGTATGTCATGTAGAGCTGTGCAATTTAATCAATTATGCTATTTAAATAAGCGTTCAAAGGACAAATGCTCTAAAACTGAATAATTCAGCGAAAAAAAAGTCAGTGAAAGACATTCTGGTCTTTACAATTCCCCAACCTCAGCTAGAGTACAGTCGTCCTTGTTTTTACCATGCCTAAATAAAACATGCTTGTGGGTCTTTATTGTCCATTATTATTTCCATTCATACTTTCACCTGGATCTGTTCTAAGTATAAGGGGCGTTCAAGTCAAACCAGGATTTGTGATGAACGTTCTAGTAAATGAAAGAACAAAACTGATAAAACCGACATTTACAGAAGACTTTTAGAAGAGTATAGTGTAACTCGGTGTAAAATTTGAACGGTGCAAACATTATAAAGAAGGCCATATTGCCCTGAATGACGCTCCAGGATGAGGTGGCTCGGAGCCTTCTGCAGTCGTTCCCGTGAACCTTCGCTGACCCTTGAAAATCTATGTAGAAATCGTTGCCAAATTGTGTAAGAGATGCACTCGAAACCATTTACACATGTTAGGGCCATTAAAGGAGTCCCTGGGAGGCCAGTGTTTCAGACGTGAATCAGACAGTCTGATCATCATACTGAGAAAACTTTCTGCCTTGATGGTATCCAGCACTAGTGAAACAATGGGATAAGTGCCTTAGTGTTGTATAGGATTAAATAGAGAAATAAATGGAGTTTTTACTTTGTCCTGTTATTCTGTCCTTGTTTGATGTGAAGACACCTTGCATAAACAAAGGCATATACTAATTTGAACACCATGACCCTGTCCAGGCAGTTATTAAGGACGCTGTAAATGTGTCACGCAATGCTATACAAGCTGCATATGCCATACAGTATTATGTTAATGCTTCTACACTTCATGTCTGACATCTTGTTCATCGCCATTTTAAAGTAAATGTTGTGTTTGTGCAACTGTAATCCTTCCTACCAAGCTATAAAACAAAAATAATGCATCTGTTTTATTTGTACTGTATATCGTTTTAGAAAATATGATCTGTTCATACTGAATAGTAAATCCATATTCAGGTAGATTCCTAATGTAGATATTTCCTCATGTCAGGATGATAGAATACGACAGCAGTTTTCTTGTGAACAATTTGACCTACAGCACCCTCATCTGATCTTTATCAGAGACTTAATATTGAATAGTATTGAAGCGCTGAAAATTACACCTCCAGTCTAAGACGGTAGGGTTAAGTCAGGTGCCACATTCGTCATGATCATCAAATCTGACATTTTAAAGGTGCAGAGTTATTTATTTTTATTCTTTGTTCCATCATAGAGGTGGAAGAGGAGGAGTGAGGAAGAAGCACGAAGAGAAGGCGGAAGAGAGAGACATACTGTAGGAGGTTTGGTGGCGTTTTATTAGAAGGATTATGGATGGTCACACTGAGGAACTCATTTACATTCTATCAGCGGGACGCATACACATGAATTAATAGATATGTGAGATCAGAATGTTTCTTTTCCCGTCTCGCCCTCTCCCGCTCTGTGGCAGATGAAGTGTGCAGTCGTTCGGACAGCAGTATAAGTGCCCTGTTAACCCACAAAATCAGAGAAAATGAGCTCCGAAGTAGCTCGTTTTTCATGCCATCCTCTCCACTCATTTATTCTCCTTCCATCTCTCTTCCTCTTCCTCATCCAACATTATGCAGTAGAAATCTATCAGCATAAGCTTGTGAATTATTTTTCAGACATCACATAGATGTTTTTTTTTCTTTCTCTCTTCTGTTTCTTTCTCTCAACACATTTTCTTCCAGACATCTTTCCGGATGGTACCTGTACCATGGTATACAGTATACAGTACCATGTTTTTTTTGACAGTATCATGGTACTTATTTGCTTATACAGTATAGCACACAAACCACACTATGGTGCATGTTTCTAACTTTGAAACAATGCTACATGTACAGTAGTACCATGGAACACATATGAGGAAACTGTCAAAAATGTTACACATGTTTTATAATGGTAATACAGTATTTATACTGTATATTATGGTTCCACTCTATACTGTATAATAGCATATCAGTATATATTAACATACCTAATATATGGTACAGTATGTACAAACATACCATATACAGTATACCTGCTAACCCTTGGAGGCCACTGTGGTACCCAATGGTGTTGACCTAATTAGTGCGGTACACAGGGCATTGGTGGCTCAGTGGTACAGTAGGTGTCTTGCCTGTCTTGCCCGGGTCCAATTCTTACCCATGTCCAGCCACCGGATGCAGTGTCGGTCTCAAGCACAGATAGTTGAGTGCAGAGCAGCGAAAGACCTAACTGTTGGGTACTACCATGGAGTGCTCTACAAGGTGTCCCCAAAAAATTTTACATCAATTGAAATATGACTACTGTACATATATCCTAAGCAAATGTAATTAAATAGGTTTGATGTAAAAAAAAAATTTTTTTTTAAAGATTTATTTATCAAAACAACATATGCAAATGGATAGAGATTTTATAACCAATTTAACAAAGCTTCACAAATGTTTAATCTGCGCACCACCTGTGACACAACAAACATCAAGTCAGTAGTCCAGCTCCTGCCAAACATGCTGTAGCATATCTTGCATAACATTCTCCAGAGCCTCAATGACTCTCTGCTGGAGTTCCTCTAGGCTTATAGGAAGATAAAGACCAGTCCAGTTTTTACAATCACTTACTCACTCACTTATCGTCTATACCCCTTAATCCTGTACTGGAGCCTATCCCAGGAGACTTAGGGAACGAGGCGGGGTACACCCTGGACAGGGTGCCAATTCATCACCGGGCACACACACATAAACACACTCACACACTACGGGCAATTTGGGAACTTACATGTCTTTGGACTGTGAAGGAAACTGGAGTACCCGGAGGAAACCCACTAAGCACGGGGAGAACATGCAAACTCCATGCACACAGAGACAGGAATCGAGCCTGGCAGGGAATCGAACCCAGACCCTGTAGGTGCAAGGCTAACCACTACACCACCGCGCCGCCTCATACTGTATAATTCTGTTATCATAATTATATTCATTTCCTTATATTTAAAGGGATATAAATAGTTTTGGACTGCATCTGTCTGTCAGAAATGAGCCGATGTACAGTAGACCTGAATCTGGATCTAAATTTGTGTAGAAAAACAATCTACATGTTGGATGTTAATCCACAGAAACAAACAAAGAAAAAAAGTCTCCCAGAGTTCTGTTTTCCATTTCTCCTTTTAGCGTTTAGACACAAGAGACAGCTTTTACTTCAGCTGGCGTTGGCTTAAATTGCGGAGTAAGAGTATGAGTATCGATTGACAGCCTAATAGGATGCCACACACACCCACACACACACACACACACACACACACACACACACACACACACAGAATAGGGGAAATCCCTCCTCATTCCTGGCCCCGCTCCTCGGCCCCCTTCCAGCCGGGGGTCTCTGGTGTTACAGACGTATAAAAGCTCTCACTGTTCTCTACAAACCCACCTGCTCAGGTGGACAACAGCCAGGGGTGTGCGCGTGTGTGTGTGTGTGTGTGTGTGTGTGCATTCACATTAGTTCTGGATGTTTGACTAAGTTGTGGGTAATAGTGGGTTCAGGATCATTAGTTAATGATCAACAATCATTTTTAAAAATGGGGGGGAATTTGCAGGAAAGTTGGAATCTGTGTGTAGGAATAAAACACAACAGGATGTAATAGTTACTGTAGGTCACTGAATGTAATTTACTCCCACCTCAAAGTTGAATATTTTCCAATAGCAGCATGTCTCATAATGTTTTATTTCTCTAATGCCACAGACATTTGCCAATCATTTATTGCTTCATTGATTTCTTGAATAATGACATCATAATTTCAATCTGTTGATGGTTACATTTAATGTTTGCAGTTTATTTTTCCCCCCTAAGAAACTACATCAAGTTCTCCATCCTGAGGAGTTTCCTGTGTGAGAAATACTAAAGCTTTATATTTGAGTGTTACAAAGTGCTGACACTAAAAAGTCCACCTTTTAAAAAAAAAAAAAAAACAATAAATGTCTAACTTTTAAAAATATAGATAAAAAAAAGACAATTATGAAAATATTAAAATCAGTTTATCTGGAACATCCACCATGTAATCACAAAATTTCTGAAATTTATCGTCAAGACAACATTAAGACTAAAAAACGTTCTTTTGGCCGTTCCCTTCAAGGATCGACACACGACATTAGCACAGGTTTTATGTGGGATTCCCTTCCTGATGACGGGGCTCGAACCCAGATCCTCAGATCCCCAAGACAACGTCTGCACTAAAAACCATATAACAAGCATAAATAGAAATATTATGTATTTTTTTTTATCACAAGACTAAATGACAAATTTAGTAAAATATAATAATAATAATAATAATAATAATAATAATAATAAGGCCATGTACTGTACTGTGGATAAAGGACAGAATTGCTGCTATGTTATATCTAGAAGCGTATAGATAAACTTGTTGTTCTAATTAAAATATTTCCATGCACTTGAACCACCAATTAATTCCAGACTAAGTACAAAAATTACTTATAATATAAATTGTGTGTGTGCAGGGCAGGGGGAGCTCTGTGGTGCTGAGCTGGCAACCCGACCCCATAAGAAACTACCACTGAAACGATGGATATCTCTCCAGGGTGGCCCGACAGCACATTAACCGGACCCTATACTTTTATAATCACAGGAGTATTTAAACCGCTGTTTATGCTCGTTGCCATGGTTACATTTCATGGTTAATTGGTTAAATACACAGTATCAGGAGAACACGTGCACATCAGAGGAAACCTAATGTAAGGACAAAACTGAAATAATGAAAAGACGAAAAAATCTCAAAACAAAATAAATCCGAGAACAAAATAACAAATTCAAAAACAAAATATAACAAACACAAAAACAACACCCGGAAAGAAAAAATCTAAACACAACAAATCAGAAAACACAACGACATATCCAGAAATCAAATTATTTTACAATTTGCTTTGTTTTGCACTTTTCGGCCACCGTAAAAGAGGTTCTTCATTTGACTTGTACAGTTGAGTGCAAAAGTTTGCACACCCTTGGAATTCTTTTTTTTTTTTTTTACATCAAAATGAGTTAGATTGTACAAATGCGACCTTACGCCATATTCTTTCACATGCTTTGGATTACATACAGTAAGGTGTATTATTAAGAGAAGCCTGATGCCATTCATGGATAAAAAAAAGGCAGGGTGGGGAGAGGATGCAAACTTTTGCTCTGAGCTGTAGCTGGAGAAGGCTTTTACACAAGAAAATACTTGAATGTCAGCTTTTGCCTAGAAGATGTGTAGGCAAATTGTGCAAGCCAGGAAACATGCATAAGTATGAGCTGTGTGGGTGAAACACTGAAGGCTGTTCTCTTTCTGTAGTCTTGCTATTGACTAAAGGAGATGCTTTTAAATAAAAAAAAAATTAAAAAAACGAGCAACATATTTTACATTCCCTTAATAGCAAACTCATGCAACTTGTGTTGATCTACTGTACGTACAGTAACATCCTATCTGCTATGCTCAAACTGGAATTATTGGAATTACTAAATGTAATTGGCACCAAGATTCAGCAAATATACTGTATTGAGAGAATAATAGCTGTGAATGTCAATCTGGGGCTCCATGCGGTCCATCAGCTCTTATCAGGTTTAACAGAAACACTACAGAGTCTGTAGGTGAACAGCTGATGGTGGATGTTTTAATAATTCTTCTAATAATGATTTTCATTAGCACGAAAATGATGCAGAATGTAAAATATTAAAGCGATGGCACTTACGCTCCCTGCGTAACATTATGACATTATGTCTGTGAATCCATACAACCAATCACGGGGTCGAGGAAATGAATTAGTAAAGCAATTCATGCAAAGTGAGACCCGAACGAGTAGTGAGAGCTGTACATGGTCATACTTTTCAGTAGTCCAACATTTCTGTGTTTAAAAATCTTTTTATTTTTAAAATGGTCTGAGATACAGATTACTTTTGTGTGTGTGTGTGTGTGTGTTAAACGAATGTAACATTGCTCGTTTAACTGAGGTCGACACAAAGTTCTAAAATTCCTCCAGGAGCAGGGTTAGGAACCATTTAATTAAAATCTTGCCAACTGAACGTGAGCGATGAAGACGAGGGTGCAGCTTAATCAGCGCAAGGGACAGAAGCAGGGGGTGATGTGAGACAGGTGGAGACAGGGAGGCAGATACACATACATACATATATATATCTATAAATCGCCCTCCCAGACCACCCTCTCAAAAACAATTTAGCCACCCCTTCGCCACCCCATGTAAAATGTTCTACATCCATCACTGCTTACCTTATAGAACCCATTCATTTATAGGTTTATCAATATGCAAATATTTTTTCTAGCATCTGTACTGTATCTTACTGTACTCTGATCACACATTATAAATTGCGCCGTCCTCATCCTGCATGCTTACAGTATACTGTATATGGAGGAATGTGAGCTGTGTTACTCTGTCACTGTCCTTAATTTCATACTTTGTCTGTCTTAAAAAAAAGTTGGGAGAGAGAAAAGACAACCGCAAAACTAAACCGAGACTGAAATAAAGCTCTCCGCTGAAGTGTGAAGCTCTAAGCTGATTATTGTCCTTTTTTCTCTCCACTGTCTCTCCGTCACACTCATCTCTCACTTCATTCCATTACTCTTCCTCTCTCGTCTCTTCCTGTCCATCATCCCTCGGCTTCCTTTACTATTTTTAAATATTCAAACTACTCCCTCATACCTCATGTGCTACACTTTCCTACGCACTCTCGCGTTTAACTCTCTCTCTCTCTCTCTTTCTCTCTCTCTTTTTTTCTAAAGACCGACAGTCCCTGCATCCTTCTCATCATGCAGGCCTGCAGACGCTTTAAATATTTAACAGGAAATCCCTGCCTCCTGTCACATCCAGGGCAGAACAAATAATGAGAGTGTAATGATGAGTTAGTGCAGTGATTTATCCAGGTGGAGAGAGAGAGAGAGAGAGACAGGATGGAGTACTGGACGGGGGGGGGGGGGGGCTTAATTATACGGTTGAAGGCGTCTTTTTTTCCATTCCCGGGCCTGTTTTGCATTAGCCATTAAGTAAATACCCCAAGAGAGGAATGGAACAACACACACCTCTCTCTGTCACACAACACCACTATGGTCAGGGTGAAGAGCGAGACTGCGGTTAGCGCTGCATTCGGGTCCAACAGTCAAAGTCCACCCCTGACAACAGCACTGGAGCGAAAGTTTATCAAAAAAATAATTTAGGACGATATTCTGTTCATAATTATTATTTAAGGTTACTTTGTACATATAAAGTATAAAGTGAGCGGGTTCTATGTTAAAAAGGTTGAGATGCCCCAATATGCATTTTATTATTCTTTATTATTAATATAAATATATTATTTTATTATATATTTTTTCTTTTTTTATTCTACTATTTTATTCCAGTATTTTATTTTCATTTTTTTTTTTATTGCTTGTAAATTATGTAAATTTAAAAAGTCCTTTACATCTAAAGTTTATTTACATAATTCTTCTATTTCTAATTTGTAATTTCTCTTATTGTCTCACTGAAACTTTCCTTTTGAATCTTGAGGTCATCAGCAGCAGTGATGGGAAGTTTGAATCATTTTAGTGACTCGGTTCTTTGAATCTCGTTCATCAAAATGAACGAGTCATTTAGTT